>BQNB010026931.1:17500-37207 GCA_026074375.1 Tanacetum coccineum
TTCAATATATTCGGCTGAATAGTATTAACATACTAACCCGAATTAATTTCTTGTTTACCGGTTTACGTGATTAACGAGCTAGTTCTTGGTTAACTTGGTAATAGCGTGTGTACAAGACGGTGATTCAATCTTCCTTTAGATTGTTCTTGGAGTTTATTGATTCTTGTTCTTGCTAGAATCAAAAGGTATGTAACCCTAATCTTGGTTAATTATTTATGCATGTTAATTGATCCTAATTGCTTCCGCTATATTTATACTTTGATGTTATAATTATAAATTGTTATGAATGTATAATTCCATCAGTGGCATCTCGAGCCAAATTTTTAACATGTTAATAATTACCAAATTATAATGATTTATGGTTTATATTTAATTTTTTTGGATCGGAAATTTTTTTTTGAACCGAATTTTTTTTAATACTCGAAGTTTTGTAATGTTCGATTGAAAGAAAAAAAAAAATTTGTGGTTCGAAAATAAATTTTGTAAATGTTCGAAGAAAATTTTTTGTGTGAACCAAAAATAATTTTTTGCTCAAAGTTTTATTAGGTTCGGTTATGATTGCGGATGTCAGAACCAGTTGTCATTAATGGATGTAAGAGGAATGGATCAGTACCAAGTTAGTAATATGCATAAAAATGCCAGCCGCTAAGAATCGCCATCAGCTTAAAAATACAGCGCCGTAAACGAGGTTTATAATTTAGTGCGGATGTTCCTCTAGTGATGGTGCTCTTTCGCCTTTGTTTGAAGTCGACCGGTGGCATGGCTTGCGCGATTCTAGTGCTCCGTTCAAACCCCTGTTTGTAATTGATGGGACATGCCTCTGTGTGAATAGAGCTGCCTTCACAGAACCCCTGTTAGATAATGATGGGACATGCCTGTAGGTGATAGTAGCTCTCTTTCAAACCCATGTTGGAAAATGATGGGACGTCATGTCCTCTAGTGATGGTGATTCATACCAGGTTATGAAGCGTGGACTTTGCATGATGTTTTCTGATGCTGATTAATGAGCTGTGAAGAAGATCGCCTGGTCTAGTTGTTGCTGAAACCTGGTGCGGGAATTGGTGGATCCTTGTAGTTCTGTTGATAGTCTGATCAGATGCATAAGCACTCGCTTTGTACAAAATTATTGTGATAGATCAATTGTGTCCATCAGTTGCATAATATGTGAATAACATTTGCTGAAAAGTGGGGGAAAATTCCTAGAATAGACGTTGCTACGGAATAAGAGGTAGATGGGCAAACAGTTTTTGCACAGCCAAATAATTCGCATGGCTTTTTAGTGAGAGTGAGGTTGGAGCATGTTCTGTGCTGACAAGCGAGTTAGTGCATTATTGTTCAGAATGTTCGCATGGTAACAAAACGGGTGGTTTGACTCTGTTTTACTGTTAAGGTTGATTTATGTGGAATAATAAAGAAGTGCATCCAAGTCTCGGATCTGCTTCTATGCTATTTCTTGGCAGTCTTCACTACGTTGTATGTTGGTGCTTTTCTCATATTCTCAACTTGATACAAGATGGGACGCAAAATAAGCAACGCCAGATGTTAGCCCAAATATGGGGGAAGAAACGTTATATGTTAAGGTACGAGGACGTGTAATAATCGATCGTGTAGATGCTATATGCATGAGATTTGAAGGTGTGAGAATTCGTTAAGAAGTGTCATATCAGTTGTCATAAAGGTAATTGATAGTAGGACCACTTAGTCATCGTTGTGTGTCTAAAAGATACGGGGAATCAGTGGTGACTCTCGTCAATTGTATCACCGAAGTGTAGTGAGAGGAGGCTATCCCAGAGATTTTGTAAGTTGATGCTTGTTTGTATTCCAGTGTTGGAAATTAGTTGAAAAGGACACAGTTTTTCAAAGGCTGGAGACTCCTGACTTTTGCGAACGATATCGATGCATTTTGGTCACTGCGGCCACTGCCAAGGGTCAACCGAATGTAAGCACAAGGATGTTCGTCCAATCTTTGAGACGGAATTTACAAATACCAGTCTTCGCGTTGGTCGATTGTAATCCGTCTGTATTTATTATCATGTCTGCATACAGACACGGAGCGGAGACGAGGGCTTTTGAGAATCACCGAATGGCTGTTCCCGATCTCAAATGGATTGGACTCCATCCAACTGAGGTAGAAAAGTATAATATATCGAATTATGGGGTCCCACTAACCATACAAGATGTCTACAATTGTAAACGTCTTCTTAAGAAGCAATGTGTGAATGATGTACCTGATTTCAAGCGACAACTTGAGCATATGTTAGAAACCAACAGAAAATATCAAATTGAGGCTTTAGGGACATCCGAAACATCCCTAACCAGGTATCTACTAGAAAAGTTGGAGATCAAAGACTGGATCTAGGTGAATTTCTAACTTAGAATGATTTTTTTTCCAAGTTTTACCTTTTTTATGCTTCGTTTCATCTAATATTTTCTACATTCATATTCCATGAATCTCCATGTACATTTCATGATCTCCAAACTGCATTGTCTCATTATTGACCAAAAACATGCACGAAACCCAAAAAAGTACTATTATCATGCATGTCTTTTATGAGTTCTTGCACAACTTAACAAACAAGATGACTGTTTGAGCTCAAGATATAGTCCTTATAATATATCCCTGAGCCAACTAGTCAATGAAATAATCTTGTTTGTCTATTATATAAACAAACACCTTAATGTTTGCTCTTAAGTTAGGCTCCATACCTTGTGTAATTTCATCATATATTGATAATTTTCAGAACTATAAAAATATTCTTTAGCCTTGTTTGGTTTGACAAGCATGACCGGGATGGACGGAAGGGACAGTATAATCAATCAGCGACTAGCATCGTTACTATGCACTTGTGATTGTCTTTATTTATTTATTAATCGTTATGATTTTAACTCTTGAAGGTCGCCCAGATATGAAGGGTTTATATGATTTTGATAATTTTTCACAAATTATTTGTTTTCTCATAGCATTTGAAGTTTCATTGAGTGAGATTCGTTACTTCTTTTAGTGACCTGATAGTTATAATTGTCGCGCAATTCAAGCTCTCTGATATTTGATGGATTTAATTATATTGAAAATGATCATATCTAAATCTGTGTAGTTAAGAATCTTGCTCAGTTAAGAGAGGGAAAAAATTTGCGAGTAGGTGTTGGTATGTGAGAAGGATATACTCGCTCTCTGTGCTTCTTGTGTGCTGGTGGTTCGATTGTTATGAAAGCTATTAAATATTCTCTGTAGACATCATGTGTCTGTGATTGATGTGTTGATCATGTTGATTAGGGAACGTGTAGGAGAGATCTTATATACTATAATGACACATGTTGCTGGTTAAATGATCGCCTGGAACATTATGCGGAATTACGTAGACTGTAGCAAATACCAATTGCTGAGTTGACCGTCTCGATTAATGTGTAGCTGTGTACAACATAATGGTGTTTGTAAATAGAAACTATCATAAGTGTTTAGGCAAGCAAGGTGTTATATCTAGCGATATTGTAGGCATGTAATTGAAAATATGTAGAAACTACGAAACTACGGCGTGTCGGTCGCCCTATTGTAACTCGGTCGTTGCATTCGGTCGTCGAAGGCTATAAAGCACAACTTGATCGTGAGTGCGACCGGTGTCCTCCTTTCTTTTTTTAGCCGTTATCAACATTTAATAAAAAAAAACTTTTTTGAACTTTCAAAATTTAAACTTTTCACTATAAATAGCCTGTTTATATCACTATTTTACACACAAATTCAAATTACATTTCTCTTACTAATTTACAATGTCTAAGAGAACTTCCAAAACCAAAACCCAAGACCCCGAGTTCAAGAAAGCGTTTCGCATTTAACACCGGATTCGAATTTTCAATTATACGGTGTCTCACTACCGATTCGATTTCGGTCATCAAGTTTCGTGTATAACTCGGCACAACAACCAAGAAAAGCTCAAGGAAATTAAGTAATTAATCAAGAAACTCTACAAATTAGTTTTTTAGTTTAAATTTTTAATTATCATTGTAATGTTTTTAATTTTATGTATTGTAATGTTTGGATTTTATTTGAATAATTATGTATTATTTTTATTTATAGGAATTTTTATTTTGTTAAAAAAATGGTGGTCGCCTTACTGTAGCTAAAAGGTCGTTTGTGGAAAAATGTAGGTCGTCCAGGACGTAGCCTTAAAATAGATGTCATGCACCTCATTTGGAAAGACCTTTCTTTCTCACGATATATATCTCCCAAAAGTGTAAATCGGTGCAAACACCTCAATCTCAAAGATCCTGCCTTATGCAATCAGCTCCTATCAAGCGACTTAATTAGCCAAAAGCCCGGTTGGACCTTGGTCATTCCCCAAAAACGCTTTATGAAGAGAACCGAGCGTTTATGGAAGGGGAACGGTACCACTAGGCCGAGCCCGAGTAGATTCTCTCGATATATATATATATCTATAATGGTTCTTGCACAATATACAATAAATTTGATGGCGCATTATTCAAGTGGAATTTTTAGATCTTTTGGCGTATTCTTAAGCTAGATTCTTTCATATGTATGTATGCATGTGGTACCCCAACCCTTTGTATGTATGTATATAATATGCACATCATAATTGAACAATATGTTTGTAAGTAATATTTATGGTGCTATATATTTCACGTTGTACTTGTACAAGCCTAATACGACTTACGTAGCATGAAGGGCAACTAAATTGTTGGACATTCCGAATATACATGAGTAACATATTACACTGGTAAAATGTGATTCAAAAATGTACAACCTATGAGGCACAAGGTCCAAGTGAAATACAATCACGCGCCGGCTAGTCAAACTTTACATCCAAAATTTCAGACTTTGCATTATAACACTCAAATGTTATATCCACTAAAAGTTCACAAAAAAGTTTTATACATAGTGATAAGATAAGTGTGTTAGATGAATCATGTTGTATAATGTTTTATCTTTTAGCTTTTCACCTTCGAAAGAATTTAAAATAGAACGCGGGCTATGTCAAAGTGATCCGCTCTCTCCCCTCTTATTTCTTGTAGTTGCCGAGGCCTTACAAATCGCCATCATTGAAGCTTGTGTGTTTCATTATAACTTACATGATTATGTGGTACTACTATTTTTTTTTTTAATTCCACCAAGTGCTATATATATGGAATGTCAATGGGGAGCTTGAAAAAGGTCAAAATTAAAAACGATGTAGACCTCAAAGCAAGGGGGAGCCAGAAAAAAATTCAAAGGGGGTGGGGGGAAATTTTTTATAAAAAAACAACGACGTAACTAAAACGTGAAACGGATCGTTTAATAATTTTTTATATAACCATATTTAATTTTGATGTATCACCTAATATTTATGTATCTATTAATAAAATAACAAAAATACCTTACATACAAAAGATAAGATGAAATATTAAAATAATTGGAAGAAATGATGATCTAGTTGTTAAACAGGCTCACGTGGTGTTGCACTAAAAACAAAAGAAAATGTGATTTACTTTTTTTTAATTACTTCTTTACTTGCACGGTGGTTCTTCCTTCTTCTTCATGCTTCATTCCTTATTCTTCACCATTCCAAACGAAAAAAACCTGGTTGACATTCTAAAAGCTTGCTTAAAATTTGATTTTGAGTTTCAATTTAGACAAGAAAGACATTTTTCGGTGGTGGGGGGGGGGGGGGGGGGGGGGGGGGGGGGGGGGGGGGGGGGGGGGGGGGGAGGGATGAAAGAATAGAAGCAATGCCTTCGCTCATGCATTTTGATGGCAATATATATACCACAGAGTGTAGATAACAATATGAATGACTTTTATGGTCTAGATATAACATAATTACATTCTAAGAATGGACTAGATTATACACAAATTACATTCCAAAATTATCGAATAGTTTGTTATAAAATATATCTATATAGTCCTCGCAGTTAAAGTGGTAGGAGGCGAATGGTGAGTCTGTCTCGGAAATCATCAAAGAGGTCATGGAGTCCTTTGGTAAGATTGTCGGCAGTTGATTATCGAGAAGGGACATGCAATAGTCGAATTTTAACCACAGCAGCACTTGTTTCCTTCGAAACAAAAATGGAATATCAATTGAATGTTGTTTGTACGTTGATGTTAAAACCGGATTCTCGAAACTATAGATAGCACTATCATAATCGCCAATAGGAAAGAGTGGCCTTTGACACTGGACAATGTAGTTAAGTAAAAGATTCGTAGCCAACAATGTTCGTAAACCACATTAGCTTACAACCCTGAAAGTATTGAATGGTGCGAATGTCTTCTCATTCTTATGATGAAATATATATATTCAAAGTGTAGATAACAACTTATCGAGACTTTTATGGTCTAGTTATACATCAATACATTCTAAGCGTTAAGGGACTGATATACAACAAAATACATTCCAAACTTATCTAATAGTTTGTTATACAAATATATCTAATAGTCCCCCGCAGTAAAGCGGTAGGAGGACGAATGCTGAGTCTGTCTCGGAAATCATCAAAGAGGACATGAGGAAGTCCTTTGGTAAAGATGTCGGCAAGTTGATTATCGTGAAGGACATGCAATACCCGGATTTTAACCTACCGGCAACTTGTTCTACACGAACAAATGGGAATATCCAATTCGATGTGGTTTCGTCCGTTGATGTTAACCGGTTCTCCGAAAGATAGATCGCACTAACATTATCGCAATAGACAAGAGTGGCCTTAGACACTGGACAATGTAGTTCAAGTAAAAGATTTCGTAGCCAACAAGATTCGTAAACCACATTAGCTACACCCCGAAAGAATAGAAGCGATGCCTTCTCATTCATTATGATGCAATATATATATACAAAGTGTAGATAACAACCTATGAGACTTTTATGGTCTAGATATACATCAATACATTCTAAACGTATGGACTAGATATACACAAATACATTCCAAACTTATCTAATAGTTTGTTATACAAATATATCTAATAGTCCCCCGCAGTAAAGCGGTAGGAGGACGAATGATGAGTCTGTCTCGGAAATCATCAAAGAGGACATGAGGAAGTCCTTTGGTAAAGATGTCGGCAAGTTGATATCGAGAAGGGACATGCAATACCCGAATTTAACCACGAGCAACTTGTTCACGAACAAAATGAATATCCAATTCGATGTGTTTCGTCCGTTGATGTTAAACCGGATTCTCCGAAAGATAGATCGCACTAACATTATCGCAATAGACAAGAGTGGCCTTAGACACTGGACAATGTAGTTCAAGTAAAAGATTTCGTAGCCAACAAGATTCGTAAACCACATTAGCTACACCCCGATATTCGGCCTCGACACTAGATTTAGAAATAGTAGGCTGGCGTTTAGAATACCAAGAAATCAGGTTATCACCTAAAAAGACACAATATCCAGAAGTGGAACGTCTAGTGTCTGGACAACCGGCCCAATCGCATCCGTATATGCTACGAGACTGTGGTTGGCAGACTTGGAAAGATGTAAACCATAGGAGAGAGTCCCCTGTAAATAACGTATGATACATTTAAGAGCCTGCATATGTCCATCACTTGGGTCATGCATGTGAAGACATATTTGTTGAACCGCATAAGAGATATCCGGACGAGTAAAAGTCAAGTATTGTAAAGCACCCGCCAAACTACGATAATAGGTAGGATGTGGAAATGCGTCACCTGATGAAGTACTTAACTTTGGACTCGTATCAACAGGGGTATGTGTGGGTTTGCATGAGGACATACTAGCATGTTCTATAATCTATTTTGCATACTTAGTTTGACTAAGAAACATACCATGGCGAGTACGAGAAACAACAACACCGAGAAGATAACTCAAAGGTCCAAGGTCTTTCATAGCAAACTCATGGGATAAGCGTGCCATAAGTGACTTATGTAGTGAAGTAGTAGAGGTAGCG
This sequence comes from Tanacetum coccineum, assembly GCA_026074375.1. Classification (NCBI taxonomy): domain Eukaryota; kingdom Viridiplantae; phylum Streptophyta; class Magnoliopsida; order Asterales; family Asteraceae; genus Tanacetum; species Tanacetum coccineum. The sequence goes on from BQNB010026931.1 coordinate 25,385, forward strand.
AGGATAATATCGTCAACGTACAATAACAAATAAGCCACATCACATCCATGTCGATAGATAAATAAAGAATGATCACACTTGCTGTGAACAAAGCCAATGGTAGACACAAACTCGGAAAAGCGTTGGTACCAAGCTCCCGATGCTTGTTTAAGACCATAAAGTGACTTCTTCAAAAGACACACATGATTCGGATGAGAGGAGTCACGAAAACCCATAGGTTGATGCATGTAGACAGTTTCATTCAAAGTACCATGCAAAAATGCATTTTTAACATCCAATTGGTGAATTGGCCATGATTTGGAGAGTGCAAGACTTAACACGGTACGAATAGTAGCCGGTTTGACAACCGGGCTAAAAGTGTCTTCACAATCGATGCCGACCTGAGACCACCAACTAAATGAGCTTTGTATCGCTCAAATGAACCATCAAAATTCAGTTTATGTTTAAAAATCCACATAGAACGTATAACATGCATATCAGATGTACGGGGAACCAAAACCCAAGTCTTATTTGCAATTAGAGCATTATATTCGTCGGTCATGGCCTGTTTCCAATCCGGGTTAGAGAGCGCGATTTTGGGATTAGTAGGAATTGGTGAAGGAGTGACCGAAGCACACATGTTAAATGGTGTTTTAGTTTTAGTGAAACCTGACATGCTTCTAGTGGTCATGGAGCGAGCAGGCGTGTGGGTTGTTGTGGAGACACGAGGTCGAGAGACAGGTGGGCAACGAGAGGGAATGACTCGAGAGTTAATAAGAGAGGCTTGTGAGAGAGAACGCAAGGCTGATGGACCAGAACTAGAAGGACCTAAACTAGGGGGCTGGAATGCATCATTTAGACTTGGTTGTTGCTGGTCTACGGTGGTGTTGACGGGTTGGTCAATAGTTGGACCTGAACGAGAAAGGTGATGGGGTGGTGTGGAGGTGTGAGGTGTGGACATCTGAGGTGAAGAAGCGGACTGGACATCGACATGCTCGTAAAATAATGGATGGATACTAGCATGTAAAAACTCATAGGTAGTGGGTGTTGGGTGGTGTAATTTGGCAAATGGAAATTGTGACTCGTCAAAAACTACATGCCTTGACAAAACTATCTATCGGGTGTTTAAGTTATAGCACTTGTAACCATGATGGTTAGAAGGATATCCCAAAAACACACATGGATCAGACCGAGGTTGTAGTTTATTTATACTGGTGGAAGGGTGAAGAGGAAAGCAAAGGTAACCAAAAACCCGTAAATGGTCATAAGACGGTATTCATTGAAAAAGGAGTTGTGTGGGTGATTGGTTATTAATAAGTTTGTTTGGCAGAATGTTTAATAAGTATGTTGCCATTTCAAGTGCATGATGCCAAAATCTTTCCGGCATTGACGAGTGTGAAAGTAGTGTACGAATAATATTGTTAATGGCGCGGATTTTTCATTCAACTTTCCCATTTTGTGATGAGGTATGGGGACAAGAAAAGCGAAAAACCATTCCTTTAGTATTGCAAAATTGATGAAAAGATTTGTTGTTATATTCAGTGCCATTATCACATTGAAATGTTTTGATAGATTTAGAAAAATGGTTTTTAATGTAGGCACTGAAAGAAAGAAACACAGAAAAGACCTGTGATTTTTGTCCAAGTGGAAAAGTCCAAAGTAAATTGGAAAAATCATCAAGAAACAACACATAATAACGATGTCCAGCCGTACTCAACATCGGTGAAGTCTACAGATCGCTATGAATAATATCAAAAGGGGATAAAGTAAATGAACACGAGTCGTAAAATGGTAACTTTATGTAACACCTTCAAAATCACAACGCAGCGGAATACCACTTGGGGTGCTACTTCATAGCATAAAGTACAAGTTACAGAAAAAGACTCTAAGTAAGACGTTTTGAAAAATCAACCATTCGATAAATTTTATAAAATATCAAAGTTACAACAGGTCCCATTTGAAATGTAATAGAAAACATTTTTAAAACGTTTATCTAATGGTACTCAATTTATAAAGCGTTCAAAATATATCTGCGCGACTCAAATGCTCCCAACGCTCAGCTAGCAAAATAATAACCTGAGAAAATACATGCAAAACGTCAACAATAATGTTGGTGAATTCATAGGTTTAAGTAACAGCAGTATTGAAATAAATCAAGTAATATCTCAGTAAGAAAAGTAGCGTTACAATATTTCAAAGTATTATTTCCGAAATTCAAGTAGTGATTCAATAAATCAAGAAATGTTAAGTAGTGGACCACAAGAAATAAGTAATGAGGCGACAATGAAACATATTCATATGTCGACACAACTATTATTGCACTAAGCTCATGACCCCGAAACCTTAACTGTCAGTGCCCTTACAGTATATATGATGTATGCCAAAACACCCTAAATGTTAGGTCTTGTAAAACTGATTGTAAACTGAAACAAGTGTTTCCCCTGGTTCAGCAATAAACTGATCAAATTCGTTTGTAAAACGAGTTTCTCTATCAACTTTGTTTTGTATAGTTCCCCTCATAAGACGTTCAACTCTTTTCCGCATGTCTTTAGCCGAAGTGCAAGCATCTACAGAATTATAAATGTCATTTGGAATAGAAAGAAGAATCAGATTCATGAGCTTCATCTCAGCATCATAATGCAATAACCCATCTCCTTGTAAATCCTCAAGTGTTTGCAATTTCGGAACTGTGGAATTGTTAGGAATGAACATCTCAAACTGATAAGGACCTTCATCAAGTGCTTTGTTAAGCCACTTTCGGTTTTCCCTCTTTCGATTTATGTACCGTCTAAATCTACTTGCCCACGGTATATAACTACCCCTTTCAAGCATGGGAGGCCTAGTCTCAGAACCGGCATCAGCAAGAGATTGTTGATATGTTTTGGAAGTTGACATTTCTTATGATTCAAAGATTTGATCTTTGTAGAAGAAAATGAGTGATATTTGTGAAAATATTTCCAAACTCGGTACACTTCTCGAACAATTGTAAAAATTGGACAACACTGTTCTCGAATATCACGTAGTATGAAACTCGGTACGCTTCTCGAACATAACTAAACTCGGAAAGAAATACTAACAAACTCGGTACTCTTACAACTTATTAAACTCGGAAACACTTTTACTTCAAACTCGATAGAACCGAGTTTTGTAAACTTCGAAGATTATGGATTATCAATAACCACCAACTCAATAAAACCGAAAATGCGTATATATCTATTACAATGCTTTTCTTTCGAGATTAGACTACAAGTACTACTGAAACTTCCAAAACATCAAGAAAAATGATCCGAGAGTAGAAAAATGACTTCCGAGAATGCTAAAAGACTTCCGAGAACTGTAGAAACACTTCCGAGAACTGTATAAACCTACTGAAAATGCAAAAACGACACTCGATAACACTTGATAACGTCCAACTACTCAAAATTGCTGCCAAAACTCAACTCGAAAACTCAAACACCTCAACCGAATTCACCGAGTGTCATCACGAGGTTCTCGGACGTGGAAAAAACGCACAAATCGACTCACTCGTATTCTCTAATGGCGTATGATATCACTTGTTAGGTCTTGTTTATCTTGAATCATACATTATCAACCATGGAAACTTAGAGAGAATAGTAGTGGAGGGAAACTGTCACACCCCCAAATTCACTGTAGCAGAATACTAGATTTGGGGTTTGTGACTTCATGGCGTGAAGAGGACTTGATACGATAGATAGACCTCTACATGCCAATATACCAATGCAGACTCCATATATTCCGTAATATAGATCACCTGAGAAAAACATTGCTAAAGTGTCAACATAAACTTGGTGAGTTCATCGGTTTTGTTGTTTGATAATAGTGATGAACCACAAGATTTATAACCATAGCATGAAATATAACAATCTTATATATCACAATGAAAAGTATTTACTATTGTCTAAGCTCATGACACCGAAGCGTTAACATGTATCATCGTAGATAAGCCCATGCTCATCTCTCTTATGATGATTTAGAGTGGTATTATATTAGGAGAGGAGTGATTCTTTCCCTTCCATTATTTTTCACTCTCTCATGTCCTAATTCTTTGGTTAATTTTGCTATTCTTTCTTTTAGCATAATATACTTTATTACAAGCTACTTTATACTAAACAAAATAAAGACTATTAACTAAATATAACTAAACCACATAATCGACACTTTTTATGAACCTAACAATATTGATGCACCATTGTTTCTGGAGACATGGTCTAAAACTTTGTGCTTTGGTCTCTAAACCCAACATGCTGAGGCCTTAACAGCATTTCCCTTGTTTTCCTTAACAACACTAAAAACTGCTTTTGGCTTAGCAGTATTAACCCTTGTTCCCTTAACCTAGGACTAACATTTTTAGTGACTATTACGTTATTAGTGGTTTTATTTTGTTTTTAAAAGGCCTTCTAGCCAGTTGATATCGCATTATTACTATTCATTTTTCAATGGGTCTTGCTACTTATCCATGTGTTCTTGGTTGATCAGTTCTTCAGGTCTAGCAGTTATTCAAACGTTATATTGGGCCAGACCTAGTTAAGATTTGTTCTTGAACCATTTTTCTTTTTGGAATTGGGTGAGTTATTTAGAAGAAATTTTGTTTGTTCACCTATTGAACATTGGTCCAAATGGTTTTGCAAATCTCTTCATCTATTATACCAGTTATGAATCATTCTTCAATGATCAAAAACTACTACACACATGACAGCTTTGTTTTAATCATCTCAAAATCAATCCCTATGTTTTAAGTCATCTGTTGGTTCCAGTTTCTCTTGTTCCCTCCCTGAGGACTATGTTATGTTATTCGTTTTGCCTATTTTTATCAACTGATGTTTTCCTTAGGAGATTTTACTTGCTCAATAGACTTAACAAAGTTTATCTTAGCAAAACTAGGTTTATTAAACATCTCAAACTGTTTTAACCTTAGGCACATTTTCTTTATCACTATCAGATACCCAATCCTTAATAATTGGGGCTTCATTTTCTTTCCAAAAAAGTCTCAGTTCATTAGTTCACAGTAGGCTTTTTTAACTACGGACTCACTAACAGTTCATTTCACTCAACAATCATCTAGGACTATGATAAAACTAAATCAGATTTTGGTGCTTCATAATAATTCTTTGTATAGGGAGCTGGAACAGCATTATACCCTAATCATGTTTTATACTTATCCATTATCTGACTGTTTAGAAATTTACTTAGGATTTTTGATGAATTTTCAAATTTTTGTACTGATCTTTTTCTTTTGTAGCCAACTCTAACTTCCTTTTAAGCTCTGTAATATCTAAATCTCTTAAATAGATGCAGTTTAAGAGTTCTTATATATTCCCCATTATACAGACTCTTTTCTTAAAGACTAACATCTAGCTTCTACATATTCTTAAACTGATTTATAAAGAGGAAAACAATTCCTAGTTGTTCTTATAGTCCTTTAATTATTGTTCATTTTGTTCTTTTAGATCTTTTACACATTCTAAACAAGATGAACAACAAGTTAAGTCATTAGATACCTCAAAGTTTGTAGAAGAAGTTGAACTTGTTGAAGAATAAGCCATGAGAGCAAATTTGGTTGGACCTTCTTCTGTTTGGTCACCAATATAGCCCCAAAAGCCATACACTGAGACACTAAGGCGTTTGAAAAGTAGTTTCCTTATCTGGCACTGTCCTTCTGGTAGGCTCCCTGTTTCTGTATCTTGATTCCTGGGTGCCTTTGCATCCTTGCCAAAGTGTCCTCTCTTTGTGGCAGTTGATAACAATCCAACTTGGACTTGTCAAAACCCAATTCTTTCTTTGTTGGCCATGTCCAGCTTCCTTTCTAGTATTCTTTAGGAATCTTCTTGCCCTTATAGTCAGCATAGCAATGTTCCACCTCAAATCCATCTCTTCTAGATCATCAGGATTGATTTATTATCAAATTCATCATTATCTAGTTGTGGTATCCTTGGTTGGTAGCAAAGAAGGAAAAATCACAACATCACTAAATTTTCAACAGTTTTGTTGAGTTATCAGCAAGCACCCAGAGTGCTAGCAGTATTAACCCCTGAGCAGTATTAACTACTCTAGTTGCACTATTAGTGTTGCTAGAGGACAGAAAGGCTACATTGTGTGAGTTTATGGTTGAGCTAGATGTCCCCTTGACCTCTGATTCATAAGAATCAGGTTGTTGCATGAGGTATCCAAATCTATGTCTCAATCTTAGTTTGTTCCTCCACACAATAGTATACATAGTCCATTCTTGTGGCAAACTTCTCAAGAACTTCTGATTGATGTCTTCTTGAGGGATAACTTCACCATGCATCTCCAGTGACCTAATTAGTCTTTTTGAAGACTTTCATAAGTTTGCTGAATCAATTCTATGCTGATTGAGCAAAGTTTTCATATTGTGCTTTAGAAGACTTTTTGAGTTTCGTTGTAGCAGTATTACCTCAAATCTGTTCTTAATAGGTACCATCAGTGTCAAGTTGATCTTAGCATCCTTGTATGAGTTAAAACTTTAACTGATAGCTCATTAGGTAAGGCCATCAACAATTGCTTCGTACCTTCGACTTTTACCCTGCTTTGGCTGCTTCTCTTCAACACTTGTAGGAGGGATAACAGTCTCCTTACCATCAATAGTTTTTGTTACTATGGGTGCATTACCATTTTCTATAATCTCCCATAGAGTGTAATCAATGCACTGTAGGTATAATCATCATCATCTTCCTGAGATCATAACTCACCAGGTTGGAGTTTTTGGGGTAGTTGATGGTTTGATAGATTGAGATACATTGCTTCTTGAAAAATGGTAGAATCATGTGTGTAGTTAAAGTTTCTTCTTATTCAAAGCTTTCACAAGCTCTGATTACAACTTGTTGATCCAAATAGAATATATCTTACTTAGTTGGTATAAGGCTAAGTGGTATTGGAATAAATCAAAAAAACTATGATAGATAAACTTGATTGTGAAAATATCAATTACTAGCGGAATCTTGTCAATAGATACTAAGAAGAATTTCAATGGGAAAACCGTAAGAATAGATAGATAACAAAACAGTTTACCAAAATTTCAGCACTCAATTTAATACAAACACTCTTTATAGTGTTTGGCGTTACTAAACCTTGATGCTAATTGGATATCAAAAGATTTCTTGATATTAACTCTACTTGCCCTTAAGGACTCATTTTATTACACCTAGGAGTCACTAAATTCCGGTCCTTACAATATTTTTCCTAGTTATCATGATCTTCTAAAAAATAATATCTTATACATATCGTTTACCAATAATCTCATACTTATCACATAAACAATCTTTATCTTTTCTCTGATAAGTCTTTGATCTCTTCTCTGTCAGCATAAACTCTTCCAGCAATTGTAATCTTTACAGCAAGTTCGTAACTTAACACCACAACTGTAGTAATTTTTATCTACCAGCAACACTAATCTTGTACAAGCAGCATTAACTACTTAGAAATTTTTATCAATCCTTTCTTTAGCAGACAGTATAAGTTACATAGCAGTAGTAACTTTGCGAACGTAGTAGTAAATATACTAGCAGTAGTAACTTTATACTAGTAGTAGTACTAGTATACTAATATACATTAGCATTTAATATATAAACCAGAACAAACTACTTAGCTTTTTTTCATTCTGTAAGATTACTACAGCACTTTATTTATACTTTAGCTAGCAGTAACTAATACCTTAACAGTCTTTAACTTCAATTAGGCAGTAGAGTACGTAACTCACCATACGCATCAGAGGCTTTTAATCCCAACAGATTTCTTTTGTAAGTCTAGATGGACTCTATATATAAAGAGATCTCTAAACATTGTTTATATGTGTTTTAAGGTGTTTTAATCATGTTTTAGAAAAACACCAACGATCTCACCACTTGAGATCTTTTTAGCCCTAAGATCAAAGTCTCTTTGATCCCTGTTATAGTTAGGTAACACGTTATATTCTGATCAAATAGAATTAGGGCTTGTATAAATGTAAAACCTTGCAAATAACATTGTTCTTTGTTTAAATTCCGTTGCGCATCAACAAACTTTGTTATTTTTATTTTTGTTATAGATCCTAGATGAGTTTTAAATGATCTTCATAATTGGTGTCAGAGCTTGTTGCTTTGTGAAACTTTGCTAGAAGATATGGATCAAGATTCTTCACACATAGTGGCTGCATCCAATGTTCCCATGCTCAAACCGGGTGAGTTTGAGTTATGAAGGATGAGGATTGAACAATACATCCAGATGATAGACTATGCAATGTGGGAAGTCATAGAGAATGGTGCAACTTTGCCAAAAAACACAAGTTATGGAAGGTGTTACAACATTAATGCCTATTACATCTGTTGAAGATAAGGCTCAGAGAAGATTAGAAGTGAAGGCCAGAAGTACTTTTATGATGGGCATTCCCAATGAACATCAGTTAAAGTTTAACTCTATAAAGGATGCTAAGCTGTTGCTGGAAGCTATTGAAAAGAGATTTGGTGGGAATGAAGCTACTAAAAAGACTCAAAGTAATCTCTTAAAGCAGCAATATGAAAACTTCACTGCTCTAAGCTCAATGATGCTTGATCAAACTTTTGATAGGCTTCAAAATCTTGTGAGTCAGTTAGAGATTTTGGGTGAAAAGCTTTTACAAAAATATGTTAATTAAAAGTTATTAAGAAGTTGGTTCACCCTGAGTGGAAACAACATGCTGTTGTGTAGAGGATAAGCTGTTTTGGATACAATGAGCAGATGATCTCTATAACAACCTAAGGTGTATGAACCAGAAGTTGAAGGGATCTCTAGCTCAAGTTCAAGCACACAGAACATGGCTTTTGTGTCCTCTTCTAATAACAACACTAGTAGCTCTAATGAAGTAGTTAATGTTGCTCATGGAGTTACTACTGCCAGCACTCAAGTTAAGACTGCTTACTCTATAAATATTAATAACTTGAGTGATGCTGTTATTTGTTTATTCTTTGCTAGTCAACCAAGTAGTCCTCAACTTGCACATGAGGACTTGCAACAAATCCATCATGATGACATAAAAGAGATGGATTTGAGATGGCAAATGGCCATGTTAACCATGAGGGCTAGAAGGTTTTTGAAGAATACAAGAAGGAAGCTGACTGTTAATGGCAATGAGACTATTAGTTTTGATAAGTCCAAAGTGGAGTGCTACAACTGCCACAAGAGGGGACATTTTGCTAGAGAGTGTAGAGCTCCAAGAAATCAAGACAACAAGAAGGAGTGTGCCTGTGGAAACATTTACTTCCACAGCTTTGGTGTCATGTGATGGTCTTGGTGGTTATGACTGGAGTGATCAGGCAGAGGAAGGGCCTAATTATGTTTTTACTACTAATGCTTACTCATCTTTAATTTCTGCTAGAGGTTATCCAATGATTCAAATTGTTCAAAATCTTGTATGGAAACTGTTAAATTACTTAAATCTTAAAATGATCAACTATTAAGAGATTTAGAGAAATCTAGTTTAATGGTTTTAGGTTATAAAACATGTTTAGAATCAGTGGAAGAAAAACTTGAATTTTATAAAAAGAATGAGTCTGTTTATGTAGAAAAAATTAATGGCTTAAAATGGGATATTCAAGTAGGAGAAATAACTATTAGTGAGCTTAGGAAGAAGCTTGAAAAACTTTAAAAAGAAAAAGATAGCATTCAATTTAATGTAGATAAATTTGAAAATGCATCTGAAAGTTTAAACAAGCTCATAGAGTGTCAGATTGTTGATAATTGCAAGAAAGGTTTAGGCTATGAAAAATATAATGCAGTTCCACCTCCCTACACAGGAAATTTCATGCCTCCAACACCTGATTTGTCTTTTACTGGTTTAGATGAGTTTGTTAATAAGCATGTAGTTAAAAATAGAAAGTCTGATGAAGAAGTGTCTGAGATAATTAGGAAGAATAATTTAAGTAAAGTCACTAAAAAGTCCACACTCAAATATACCACAGCTTATGGATGATAAGCCAGTTCTGGATGGGCTTATGGACACTACTAGCTTGTTTTACACAAGCTAGAGCTTGTAGATTCTTTGTTTAACCCTGTTTTGAGCAAGGGTGTTGTAAGTCTCTCTTTTTCTTATTTTTCTCATTTACTGTAGAACTGCTCATTAGTGCTTATTTGTTACTTATATTTGCTTATTTATGTTTTATTACTATGCCTAGTGCTTATCTTGCTTAGTTGTTGGCTTAAAAGTGACTTTTGCACATTTCTTAGTTAGTACTGTTAGTTTAGTTAATACTGTTAGATTGATTCAGCTTATTTAAGCGCTTATTCTTAATTAAAGTCTGCTTATAAGTGTCTTATTTTGTTACTTGATAATCTGTTTTTAACAATTTAGGACCAAATCAGTTTAAAATAAAAAGAAAAATGATTTTTGAAAACTTTAAGGGGTGTTTGGAACAAGCAGTACTAACCCATAGTTAGTACTGCTGGTTCTATTTTTGGGATTTTTAAAGCTAGCAGTACTAACTTAAAGCTAGCAGTACTAACTCCAAGTTAGTACTGGTAGTTAAAACTGTTAGTACTGTTAGTTCATTTTAGCTTATCAGCTTATTATTTCTGCTTATTTAAGATTTGCTTAGCTTTTTAGAGTAGATTAAACCATTTTCGTTTACTGTCTTTAGTAGAGCTCATTTAAGCTTATTCGTCTTTTCAAAGCAAATTTTAATAGTTTATCAGTTTGTAGCTTTTTAGCTTATTTGCCATTTTAGTTATTCTAGTTGCTTAATCTTATGCATGAGTGCTTATTAGGGGTGGTTAAACATCTGTTTTAGCCTATTTGCTTATTTCTTGTTTCATTGTGTTTTGTTAAAGCTAGCAGTACTAACTCAAAGCTAGCAGTACTAACTCCAAGTTAGTACTGTTAGTACTGTTGTTAGTACTGCTGAGTTTCTCCTGCTTAACTTAGTTTAATTGCTTGCTGAATTTGCTTATTTAGAGTTAGTCTAGCTTATTTGGTTTGTCTTAAGCTTATTTGAGCTTATTTGTGTCTTAGTATAAAAATTTTAAGTGTTTTTACCATTCCTAGCCTTTATGCCTGCTCTAGCTTATTTTCCTTGCTTATCTTTTCGTGCATTTGCTTATTAGGTTTAGTGCCCAATCATATCCTTGTCATATTCAAACATCAATTATCAATTTGTCATTCGATTTTCCATTCAAGCCTCGTCGGGACATAACGACTCGGAAATATTCTATACTACTTCCGGTTTCATTGATTTTGTGGATTTTGATCCTTGTTATATATATTTATATTTATTTATATATAGTTCCTAAAATAGGTTTAACTTACCTTTTTGCAAAAGCCACATCTGATGAATCCAAACTTTAGCATAGAAGGCTATGTCACTTAAATTTTAAAACCATGAATAAATTGGTTAAGAGAAATCTTGTAAGAGGTTTACCTTCCAAACTTTTTGAAAATGATCAAACCTATGTTGCTTGTCAAAAGGGAAAGCAGCACAGAGCTTCTTGTAAGACCAAAACAAAGAACTCAATCAGTCTTCCTTTACACTTGTTGCATATGGACTTGTTTGGTCCAACATTTGTAAAAAGCCTTATGAAGAAAATGTATTGCCTAGTTGTCACAGATGATTATAGTAGGTTTACATGGGTTTTCTTTCTAGCTACTAAGGATGAGACTAGTGGCATTCTTAAGTCCTTTATAACTGGGATAGAAAATCTAGTAGATCACAAGGTTAAGGTGATTGAATGTGATAATGGAACTGAGTTCAAGAACAAAGAAATGAATCAGTTTTGTGAAATGAAGGGTATTTTAAGACTGTTTAGTGTAGCTAGAACTCCTCAACAAAATGGAGTTGCTGAAAGGAGGAATAGGACACTATT
>BQNB010026931.1:37516-58110 GCA_026074375.1 Tanacetum coccineum
CCTAGAGTCTTGTATGATGACGTGGTACCCCCTTGACCCATGACCCGAATATATTCCGCATTTTGGGGGTCTCACATTTGTTTTGCCGTATCATGAAGTTGTGCAACATCCGACTAGATCCGTGGTTGGTGGTGGGTAATGGGTGGTGTGGGTTGTAGTCGTTGGGTGGTAGTTGTTGTACAATAAATTTAAGATGGCAATATTGTAAGGTTTGGGGATTTTTTGGTATTTTTTCTAGATTGAAAAAAATTGTTGAAGCGTTAGTGTATGGGTGTTAGGCCGGTGGTTAAGTGGTCGTCAGTTGTGGTTGGCAGCGGTGGACGGAGGTGGTTGGTCATGGGTATGGGGTGGTTGTTGTTAGGAGGGAAATAGAAAAAACATATGAAGAGCAAAAAATAGTAGGAGAAAAGGAAAAAAAGAAAAGAAAGAGTATGAGTATTTTAATATAATATAATGAAAAGACGACTTTACCCCTCCACTCAAGAGACTTAACGAAAAAAGTTAACGACCATCCAAAATAGGGACGACCAACGTTACAAGTTTCAAAATTAGGGACGCCTATTGTATTTAAAATGAAATAGGGACGAAACTTTATGTTTGATATAAACCATAAAAATAAAAAAAATACTGGCTGCTTCTTGCTAAGAATCTTTATTTCAAATATATTTTGATTGTTGTAAGAAAAACTTGAACTTGAAGTTGATTATGTTTATTAGATTCATCATGTATATATAAAGATATCTCTTCTCTTTAATGATATCTACATATCTATTCTATTTCTTTCATGCTTGGTCCCGTAATACTTTTCTTAAGATAGGCTCGAAATGGGGTGAGGTGATGGAGGTCGATGATGGGAACGATGACCTCTTTGCAAGGAAACGCCTTTGCATTAGAACTAATCAGGCGGATAATATTCTTGAATCATTCAAGATCATCGTCAAAGGGAAGGTTTTTAGGATTCGTGCTAAAGAACTTTTCGTTTGGTCACCATCCTTCTCCGAGGTTCATGAAGCGTCTCATTTTTCAGATGATGAATCTGTTAAAGGGGAAGCCGAAAAGGTTTTTGTGTCCAGCAAGTCGAAAGCTGTGGAAGATGACACCGATAGTGAAGTGGTTTCAGACACCTTCTTTGGAGACAATGAAGATGATAAGGAGTGTATCAATGATGATGTTCACCCATCTATTGCCAAGGAGGTTTCGAATGATCCTTTTAAAATTTATGATCTCCTCAATAAACGTGCCAAGGATGAAGGTAAATCAGATAATGATACTAGCATTCCCTTCCCTCCTGGGTTTACACCAGTTTTGAATTCTCAAGTTCCAGAGGCTCCTCATTTTCAAGACGCAGAAGTAATTCAATCGCATAATAAGTCTGAGGGTTGTAATTCTCACATTTTTGAGGGTGTGGTAAATTCCAATATTAACTGCTCTCCTAAGGATTGTGTAAAAAGGCACTCAGGTAAGGAGGGAGGTTCCATTTTGGGGGTTCTAGACGAAATGATCAAGGTCGGCCAAGCTATGGGCTTTGCTATGGACGGATGTGCTAGAGATATGGAGAATATAATTGGATCTCAAGGAGAAAATGAGGTTCCCCGATGAATTGCTTGTCCTTAAACGTTCAAGGCCTCGGTTCCAAGGCCAAAAAAGAATGGATTCGGGAGTTAGCGGATAAACATAAAGTTAGTTTCTTGTCTGTTCAAGAGACTAAAATGGAGAAGATTTCTGATATGGAGATTAAATTTTTATGGGGTAATTACAATTTCGATTATTCTATCAGTGAAGCGCTTGGCAATTCGGGAGGTATCCTATGTGTTTGGGACCCTTCCATATTTCACAAAGATCATCACATTATATCAGACAATTTTATCGCCTTGTATGGAACGTGGATCCCTATGAAGTCTCAATTATTAATGATCTCGGTTTATGCCCCTCAATCTCCCAATTCTAAACGATTGTTGTGGAATTACATCTCATCCCTCATTAATCGTTGGAATGGTGAGAGTATGGTGATGGGAGATTTTAATGAAGTTAGGTGTCCTGAAGAAAGATGGGGTTCTGTTTTTTCTTCGCAAGGGGCTCGTTCCTTTAATTCTTTTATCTCTACCTCGGGGTTAAATGACATTCAATTGGAAGGTTATTCGTTTACTTGGGCTCATCCTTCGGGTTTTAAAATGAGCAAACTTGACCGTTTCCTTGTGTCTGACGGGGTTCTTTCCATTTCTCCTCATTTATCGGCTATTTGTCTTGATAAGCACCTCTCGGATCACCGGCCTATCTTACTTAGAGAATTTGTTTCTGATTATGGTCCTATTCCTTTTCGAATTTATCACTCTTGGTTCAGCCTAGACGGGTTTGATCAGATGGTTAAATCTTCTTGGAACTCCTTCAATCTGACAGAAGGTAATGGAATGAGTCGTTTCAAAAAGAAGCTTCAAATGCTGAAAGGTGTTATTCGTTCATGGGTTGCTGAAAGGTGTTATTCGTCCAAAGTATCCATTCAAGATACTAGAATATGGGATTACTTGGATGACGTTCTTCTTTCCTTTGGTTTCGGGATCAAATGGCGGTCGTGGATTCGTGGCAGCTTAGTTTCTAGCAAAGCAGCTCAAGAAGTTAAGTTCTGATAGTCGAGAATTTATGCAGGAAAGGCGAAAGTTCGATGGCTATCGAGGGCGAAACGAAAATTCCAAATTCTTTCATGGAATCAATCCAATAAGGAAGCGAGCTAATTCTTTCTGTCAAAGGAATTATGGTTGAAGGTGAATGGGATTCGATGACCCGATTCGTGTTAAAGCGAATTCCAGTTCATTTGTGCAAACATATTCCAAGACCCGGGTTTTTGTTATGGTAAAAATAATTTTGAATTTCCTAAACGTCTTAATGCTGATCATTCATCTGACTTAGAATCTCCGGTTTCGTATGATGAAATTCGTGATGCCGTCTGGCTTGTGCGAGAACAAGTCCCCTGACCGACGGTTATACCTTTGATTTTTTTAGTAAATTTCTGGATGTAGTGGATCTAATTTAATGTACTGCTTTCTGGGGTTTTTTGAGCACGGTTCGTTCGCATAGTGGTTTGTAAACTCTTCTTTTATCACAATTTTATTCCGTAAGATTCTGGACCCGAAAGTTTTTGTTAAAGATTTCCGGCCCATCAGCCATATAGGGTGTGTATCTACAAGACTGCAACAAAAATACCTTGCTTCTCGATTGTCAATGGTATATATCTTCCTTTATTTCGGATGTTTCAAAACTGCTTTTTTGTCAATCGCCAGATTCTAGATGGTCCTTTCTTATTAATTAATTCATTCTCGTTGCAAAACTAAAAACCAGAGACTAATGATTTTAAGGTCGATTTTCTAAAGCTACGACTCCATTCGATGGATTACTATGGATGACGTTTCTTCTTCCTTTGGTTTCGGGAATCAAATGGCGGTCGTGATTCGTGGGCAGCTTCTTAGTTTCTAGCAAGTCTTCCATTCTTGTTAATGGAAGTCCGACTAGTGAATTCCATTCACATTGTGGTTTAAAACAGGGAGATCCTTTGGCTCCCTTCTTATTCATTTTGATTATGGAGTCTCTTCACTTATCTTTTAGTCGTGCAATCGACGCGGGTCTCTTCACTGGCATCAAATTAGATTCATCTCTCTCAATTTCTCATCTTTTCTATGCGGATGACGTGGTGTTCATTGGCGAGTGGTCTAACGGTAACTTATCTGGTATTCTCAACATCCTTAAGTGTTTTTCTCTTCTTTCAGGCCTTTCTATTAACCTCAACAAAAGTCAACTCCTTGGTGTTGGAGTTTCTGATAATCGTGTGTTTGAGGCTGCTTTAACTTTAGGTTGTTCGGTTATGAAATATCCGTTCAAATACTTGGGGGTTAGAGTTGGTGATAATATGTCTTTGGTTAATGCTTGGGATGAAACGGTTACGAAGCTCAGGAAGAGGTTAACCAGGTGGAAACTCAAGACGCTTTCTATTGGAGGACGCCTTACGCTCTTGAAATCGGTGCTTGGGTCCTCTCCCATTTACAATATGTCTCTCTTTAAAGCTCCTAAATCTGTGATTAATAAAATGGAAGGTATTCGTCGTGATTTTTTCAATGGTATTCAAGAGGGTCATAGGAAGATCTCATGGACGAAATGGTCTAAAGTTCTCGCGGCAAAAAAATTTGGTGGTTTGGGGGTGTCTAGTTTTTTTGCGTTAAACAGAGCCCTTCTTGCTAAATGGTTTTGGCGGTATTTAACCAATGATGGTTCTCTTTGGTGTCGAGTTATCTCGTCCATACACGGTGGCCATAATCAGATTATGTCTGCTGCTCAACCATCATTGTGGGGTTCCATCATTAAAGAGATGAACTCTCTTAAGGTTCAAGGTGTGGATATTGTCTCTCACTTTAGGATTCGGGTTGGTAATGGTTCAAAGACAAGATTTTGGAAAGACATTTGGATTGGAGACTCACAACTTCAGCATATGTTCCCTCGTCTATTTGCTTTAGAGTCTGCCAAGGATAGTTACGTTGCTGAGAAGCTTGATACTGGTATTTCTGCTTCTTTTAGACGTACTGTGAGGGGAGGGGCTGAATCTTACCAATTAGATCTTCTTTTGAACCTTCTCGAGCCGATTTCCCTTTCTTCCTTGGACGATCGGTGGGTTTGTGATTTGAATGGTGATGGGGAGTTTCGGGTTAAGGACATCCGTCTCATGATTGACGAATTCTTCCTCCCCAAAGGTGATGCTCCAACTCGATGGATTAATTGTATTCCAATTAAAGTTAATATCTTCGCTTGGAAAATGTTTCTGGATCGCCTTCCTACCCGTTCTAATTTGGCTAGAAGAAACGTGGTTCTTAGCTCCGTTTTATGTCCGATTTGTGATGTGTATCCGGAAGATATGAACCACCTTTTCTTCAAATGTTCTATGACGCGAGATATCACAAGATTAGTTTGTAGATGGTGGGATTTGGGAGAATCCTCTTTCTCTTCATACGGAGAATGGCTCTCTTTTTTCAAGTCTATTCGGCTTACCTCCAAGCTCAAAATCATTCTGGAAGGTGTCTTTTACACTATGTGGTGGTGTTTATGGAGTTTTCGAAATCGGCTTCTTTTTGCGCCCACCAAACCGCGAAAGGATTCTCTTTTTGACGACATTGTTTTACTTTCTTTTAATTGGATCTTAGCTAGAGGCAAAATCAAACTGAATTGGGTTAGTTGGATTCAACACCCATCCTTAATTTCTTTGTAATTCTAGCTCCTTGCTAGTTGTTTTCTTAATTCAAATTGCCGTTAAAAAAAAGAACACACTCTTAACATGTCTATTAATTTTAAAACTACCCTATATTTTAATGAAAGATAAAATGTAGAACTACAGGTAATATAGAGACTATTTATGGATGAATCTATTAAAATGTTTGCTTGTTACAAAAATTATCGGCTACAAGAGTACGAAAATAGATATTTAACTAAAAATAGCCCCGTCGCAACGCGCGTACATTATTTTTTCTTTAGACAAACTCACCTCGAAATAGCTAGCAAAATATATATTCGACAACCAAAAATAAATAAGCCCGCCGCACCGCGCGGGCATCATAGGCCCTCGCTTCTTACATAATCTATATACGCAAAAAAAAAAAAAAAAAGACATCCACTCCGCAACCGCACGAGCTACTATGCTTTGTTTAGATACCCAAATTTTTCCTACAAATTGCATATGAATTTCCAGCAAAGGGTATTTTATAATGAATTAAATACAACCCCCCCCCACCACCCCCCCCCCCCCCCCCCCCTCCTCTTTTCTTAAATAGCCATTTGTATCCCCTTTACTTTTTTCTGTTTTTTTATTTTTTTATTTTTATACTTTTATTTATGTTATAAAAATGTGAAATGAAAAATGCGAAAAGAAAAATATAAATTTTAACAAGTTAAAAGTATTAAACTGTTAAAAAGTATGAAATAAAAACTGATAAAAAATATGTTGCACTGTGTAAACAGTGAGACAAAAGGAAACATCATCCGTACTTTTATGGACCAGGTGAATACCAATATCAGCACCCTTTCACAAATCAACATATGCTTTTTCATATTACAAATCATATGTGATTTTTGGAGTCATGTGTGATTATTCATGACGTAAAGTTTTTACATTCACAAGAAAAGCTTGAAAGAAAATCCGTTGAAATTATATAAAAATTGTTACACCCCAAAACCTGTTTGTTAAGTATTTTATTAATAAAAATGTTTTATACTAGTTTGACTATAACTTTTATTGAAAGACCAAATATGATTAGTTAATTAAATTGAGATAAGTCGACGGTCAAAGCAAATAGTGAAATTATAAGTCAAATGTTAACTATAAATTATGAAAACTATTATGTGGAATAACTATACAAAAAAGACTTTAGAGACTATGTGTCAAATGGCTAAACCTATACCAAACCTGCATCTAATATATAGATTAGGGTGAGCATCGGTTCAAAACCGAACCGAGCCGACAAAAACCGAACTGAAAACTGAGTTTGAGGAAAAACATAAACCGAAACCGAACCAAATTTTTCCGAGAAAAACCGAAACTGAACCGAATTGACAAAAACCGAACCGAATAGATAATTTAGGCGTAGTTTTTCTTGGTTTTAAACTGAAGCGAACCGAAACCGAACCGACAAAACCAAAACCGAAAACTATAAATATACAAAACCGAAACCGAACCGAAAATGGACGGTTCGGTTTTGGTCGGCTCGACTCGGCTCGGTTTGTCGGTTCGGTTCGGTTTTCGGTTAGTTTTGCTCAGCCATAATATAGACTAATTAGGTGAAAAAGGAGGAAAAAACATGAAAGTTTTGATGATCAAGTAATTGTGTTTAAGGTTCAAATTCCAAGGTTAAGCCCTATATATAAAATAACTTTAAATTAATGATTATGTGATATTTTGAGTTGAGGTTCAAGGTTAAATTAACGGGTTTGCATTAAAAGATGACTTTAAACAAAGTAATAATATTATAATGATTACGGGTCGAGTTTTTTAATGGGTATTGACTAAATTATACCTTACAATTAAACATCAGGATCCCTCGAGGTGTCAAATGCTCCTGCCTTAAACGCCTTTTAATCGGCCTGGCCCGATCCGTTTGTTTTAATAATATATCTTTCCTGTATTCTCGACGATACGCGTGTAGGGTACGTGTCTCTACCTATCTCCGGTTTATTTTGAGACTAAGAAGTGTGTCATGCCGCCATAAAGTTTATATTCGATGTGAGTGTTTCGTCAATTTACATTAATTTTTTGTTTATTGTCACCAGCGACCTATATAATCTCTTTCTTTTGTCGTTGCACAACGCGGTCTTTAGCTGGTATCTTTTAAGCACCATTGGAAGAGCCATTTGGTGCTTGTTGCCTATTATATATTTTATGCTCGGTGAGTATTTGGTTAACAACACTTTTCGCGTTTCTAAATCATAATACTTAAATATTAGCTCTATAATGTATATGTCAACTTAATGTATCATAAAGATTTATCGGATTTTAGTCCAAATATAGACTATAATTATGTCTATTTTTAATAAACCTTTAAAAAATAATGTGGGTGATAGACCCGTGGTACCGTGGTATATAACTACACATATATGATTATTGATAAATCTATATTTCAACCATGATCATTTCTTATAGTAATATATTTAGTATCTACTCTTTCTTTGGATATATATTTTGACAAACAATCTACAAACAAACATCCATAAACATGTGTTGTCTATGTGTGATTGGCTAAATCAAAGAGAAAAGAGAGAAAGTGTATCAAAATACACTAATCAAAACATTACAACACATGTTTGTGAATGTTTGTGGATGAGTTTTGCTATAAAGAACTTCTCATGGGACTGTACTCTTAGAGCGGAGGAAGTGGTGGTGCCAAACGTTGGTGCCAAGCCTTGGCGCGAGAAAAGCCCACGGCGCACCACTCCGTGGCTCGCGCCAAGGGTCTGGGAAACAGACGGTGAATCTGTTTTAAGGGAAACGTGTCCAACACGTGCCTCGTTCCACGATCTTTTACTGCTTTCTTCATTTATCGTTTATAGTATCTGTCTTCTGCTTCTACCCTATTCGGTATGTTTTCTTTTATGTTATTTATTTTCTGTTAATTATTTATTAATTGAAATCTGATTTATTTTAATTAAAAGTGTACATGTTTCCCTACAATCTTAAAACAGATTCTGTGTAACAGAATTAAAAACACTTTTTTGTTTAAATCGGATTACTTTAATTAACATATTTTTATACAAACTGTTTTCCGTCGAAACCAAGATTGTGTTTCTTTGGAAAACCAGTTTTAAGTAAACAAAATTTTAATTGACAGATTTGGCGTTACAGATCTATAACGATTTTTTAAAAGCAGTTGTTCACATCTGTTTATTTTGAAACCAAGATTGAGTTTCTATTAAACTGATCTATTGATTCATTGAAACCAAGATTGAGTTTGTTTGAGCAGATCCTGTACAAGATTATAGAAATCAGGATTGAATTTCTTGGATACCAGTTTATAACAGTTTATTTAACTGTTTGTGTTTGATCTGTCAGGATGACAAACACGATTGTGACTACTCCTGTGAACGTAACTGGTGCGCCGGTTACCAACATAGTTGCTAATCATGCGAAAAAACCAAAAAAAAATTCAATGGGCAGAATTTTAAGAGGTGGCAACAGAAGATGTTCTTCTATCTCGGAACTTTAAACCTTGCGTGGTTCTTAAATGAGACTGCACCTCTGGTGAAACCTCCTATGGAAGGTCAAACCCCCTAATGCACAGGCTGTGCAAGATGTGGAAACATGGAAACATTCAGACTTCTTGTGTCACAACTATGTTCTGAATGGTCTGGTGGGCTCTTTGTACAACGTGTATTACAAAACCACGACTGCCAAAGAATTATGGGAGTCATTGGAATGCAAGCACAAAACAGAGGATGCTGGTATAAAGAAGTTTTATAGAAACCTTGTTGAGTTTCTTTAGAAGAGTGGATCTACTGAAACCTTGTTGAGTTTCGTTGTAGAAATAGATCATGTGAAACAGATCTATTAAGATCTTCTTAATGAAGATTGACAATATCATATTACATATCTGTTTTTGTTAAACATTATGTAATAGGTGATATTGGTTAATTGTTTAGTCGAAAGACTTCCTTTAAATTGGTTTTGTATAACGGATCTTACAAAACATTAGCGTTTTAAACAAAAGTCGATTAAAATCATTTTGTTAAGAAACACTATGTGATTAAGAAAGTTGTTAATAGTACCAAAATTAGTTTCAAATTAATAATGGACCTCGTATTAACAATATATTTGGTATGTCACGAGTGACATCAAAGGATCTGCTCTTGAACTTGTTAAAAAGGAGACGAGTTACGTGTACGGTAGATGCTTTGAAGCATTCAGAAACCTTATATGCCATAACTATGCGTTATATGGTCGGAATGACATAAAAACTAAGGCCATGAGGGAATCTGACCTTAGGTAATGGAGAGATTGAATTTGGGCAACTCTCCAACTGCCAATATCAAGGGAAAATGAGATGTGATTCCCATCTGGAAAAGAGTCTAAGTTAACCAATGCGTTGTACGTGCCGGAGGTTCGTAGTAATCTTGTGTCCGGATGGTTGCTTAGTGAAATTTGTCTTTCATTTTGTGTTTGAATCAAAATTGAGTTAACGAATAACATAATTTGGGTCCGTACGAGGTTACGCCTTTAAAATGTTTAAGCTAAATGTATTTTCTAACGGTCATTTTAGTAAAATCAGTGCGAATTTAGCTTATTTGATTCTTTAAATGTATGGCATGGCTTGATCAACATGTTTTAAAACTATAACTCAATATGTTGTCTATTTAAAACCAAATGGATGCCCTATGTTTTGTATTGACACGACTACAAAAGTAAAACTTGATTTTGAAGCCAAAATGACAAGATTGTCTTTTCTCTCGGTTGAACGAAAACAACCGATCCCCTTGATATGATTCACATGGATTGATACCTACTAAGGTAGCGAATAGCGAGTACTTCCTCATATTTGCTGACGGTGGTACAAAATATTACTTGAGAGTAAGGATATAGACAAGATTGTTCTATATAAATAAGTTGAGAATCAACTTATTATCAGAAACAAGGTGGTTCAAAGTCATATCGGAGGTGAATTTGTGTCTCCATTTCTAAATTTAGACACAAATTTATTGCACTTGATATAGAAAAGAATCGTGCCTTAGAAGATATGGTTAGTGTCATGTTCTTAAGTCCTAGTTTAAGCCATACTTGGGCGAAAAGCGAGTCGGCAACTATCTTTTTCTAGATAAGATCCCTTGTAAAGAATATAAGATATTCTTATGACCTATGGATGATAAGAAGACAATCTTATAAGATATTTTGACAAATATGGGGGGTATCCTAGCTAAAGATATATGCAATAGAACCCCAAGGTTCAAAGATTTGACCTAGAAAACTGTGAATTGCATTGTTCTTTACTATATGCTCATCAATAGTAGTTTTAGTATGGATTCTTTGTCGTTGTTGATATACACAAAGGATACGATAATGGAATAAAGAAGTGCTTCTTCTTTGAAATATTTCCGTGTTAACACAGGAAATTGGAAGATCAACTGCATAATGATGAAGTTAATGTCCAAAATCAGAGACAACGGGATGATAATGATCTCTAAGATGAGAGACAAGATCAATCCAAAGAAGAAGAGGTTGAACCTAGAAGTTGCAAAAGGGCAAGAACCGAGAAATCGTTTGGACCCGATTTTGTTTCTTTTATGGTAGAAAATGAACCTACTTCTTATCGAGAAGCGTAACTCCTCGAATGCTCAATTGAAATAGCCAATAAAAGTGAAATAGAATCTATTATACCAAACATACTTGGAAAGCTCGTGGTTTTACTTCCCGTTGTAAACCACGAGGCTATTAAAAGGATCTTCAAAAAGAAGATGAAAGAAAGCCGATGGAACCACTTGCCAAGCACAAAGCAAGATTGGTAATCAAAGAATTTAGACAACGCGAAGGTCTAGATTACTTTGATACTTATTCTCCTGTTACGCGAATAACCTCGACTAGAATGGTACTTGCTATTGCCGCATTAAGGAATTTGGAAGTTCACCTAATGGATGTGAAACCAACATTTCTAAACGGAGATTTAGAAGAAGAAATATATATGAACCAACCACAGGGTTTCATAGCTCCTGGATTAGAGAGCAAAGTTTGTAGGCTTGTTAGTAATTATATACATCAGGAAAGCTCCAAAACAAGGACACCAAATTTCACACCTTATCATGTAAAAGGTGATTTGAAATTACTGGATGTATATGTTACTCCTATTTTATACATAGATGGTATAATTATCACTAGAAATGATAAGAAGATAAACAAATCCACTAATGGTATGTTGTAGTCAAGATTTGACATGAACTATCATTAGTTGTATGGATATGGTTCTGGATATTGTACCAATATGGATTTGTGTTAAGTCAAAAACATTGTAAGGACAATATTCTTGAGAGGTTCACTGTGGGGGTTCTGGCCTAGCTAGAATTCAATGACATCTTTTAATCTAAAGGTGTTGCCCATTTTAAATACTCAAAGAATATTGGGTAGCTATGGTTGTTTTAATGTGACAAATGCGTCTAGCTGATTTAGAACCATAGTCAGGTTAAGTAGATTAAACCATAATTCAAGTGGAGGACCCGTTGTGAATAAGTATTACATGAGTACTATGATTGCATTATGAAAGATATACGGCTACTATCAAATGATAGAGTAATGCAAATACAGATTCTTGGAGGAATAAGAATCTAGATCCACTAGAGCGGATGTATTTACGCTAAGTGGAAGCTATGTCTTAGAAATATTGAAAGTATTTCAAAACAGACGTTGATAGCAAAACTATATGAAAATATGAATTTATCATTTAAGATAAATTTATAAAATATGTGGGATATTTACGTTAATTCGTAAAGGACATACCAAAATGGCGTAAACCGGTAACAGCCATATTTATGAAGTGTGATAGTCAATAGAATTTTGACAGAGCTCATATCACAATGTAAAACGGTAAGTCGAGACATATTCATCATAGTAGAGCAGTGAATGGAGCTACAACTACTCTCAATCAGAGTATCTTAATAGTGAAACTACGTAAGTCAATGATAACATCGTGATCCGCTACGAAAGGCTTAAGCAGAGAGTTAGTTAGAGAGTCATCTAAAGGAATGAGACTAGAGCCCTTAAAGGAATGAGTTTCGATGAAGGAAAACCTAACCCAGTTGACTGGAGATCCCAAGATCTGGTTTCAATAGGACAACCTAATCATAGAAATATGGGGGAAGTCACGTCAGTATGGGGGTGTTACTTAAATTATAACATCCTAGTCCATTCCTATAACAAATGTGACTTGTTGAGAGGTTAAACATATGACTTGTGTGATTCAGGTGGAATTCACAAAAGCATAATGATTCAAGATGAAATCACAAAAATATGTTTTTAATGATTCAGTATGAAAATCCACCTATGTGGAAGAGAATACAAAGGAGTCGCTTCGAAGGGAATTTTGGGGGCGCAATTCCTAATAGAGCTCTTCCCGCAGAACCACTAGAGCTCATGAATTTTTTTTTGTCAATATGAGTCTAATTATGTTTACACAAATTTTTACAATTATACACATATAAATGAGAGACACACACATGCATATAAAAATACACATAGTATGATCATTGTCACTGTAACGATATATTATCAAGTAAACGCACGTACACGACAAACATATATATAAACATTAAGATAATATATATTATAAAACTGGTTTGGTTTTTTCGGTTTCCTCTGCTCACCCCTACCATTCATGTGGGGGATTGTTGGAAATTTTTTAATGGAAAATGTTTTTTCACTAACTTTGGACATAGATAATTATTAGTAAATATAATTATTAAGTGTAAGGCCAGGTCGAGCCAGTATATGTCCAAAACAGAGTTAGTGTGAATGAGATATCGAGTCTCAAAGAAGAAAAGTTGGAATGGAGAAAAATGGTTAAATGTCAGTTACGAGCTCGTTTGGTAACTACAAATTAATGTGTCATTAATTGATAATTAAATTGGTTGTTATGATTTGTTTCAAAGGTTTATAACTGCAAATTAATGTGTCATTAATTGACAATTAAATTGGCTGTTATGATTTGGTTTATAGCAGCTCATTATTAAGGCATTAATTGACATTGATTGCACCATTACACCATATGCATATGAATGTGTATAAATAGATGGCAATCTCAACCATTCCAAGACACAAGAAAAACACACAAGAGAGAAAAGCTCCATTAACAAGTTTTCCAGCAGTCTTTTCGATCAGAAGCACTCTGTTTTCCGTGATATTTCAGGCAAGTATGTCAGGTCCGGCTGTACAACAGCTTTGAACGTTGTACCCTGGGAAACAGACGGCGAATCTGTTTTAAGGGAAGCGTGTCCAACACGTGCCTCGTTCCACGACCTTTTACTGTTTTCTTATTTATCGTTCATATTGTCTGTCTTCTGCTTCTACCCAATTATGTCTGTTTTATTTTCTGTTGTTTAATTTCTGTTAATTATTATTAATTATAATCTGATTTTATTTTAATAAAAGTGTACATGTTTCCCTACAATCTTAAAACAGATTCTGTTTAACAGAATTATAAACACTTTCTTAAAATCGGATTAAATATTATTAACAGATTTTATAAACTGTTTTCTGTCGAAACCAAGATTGAGTTTCTTTGGAAATCAGTTTTAATTAAACAGATTTTTAACTTACAGAGAATTACAGATCTATAACGATTTTTTAAAAGCAGTTGTTCATATCAGTTTATTTTGAAACCAAGATTGAGTTTCTATTAAACTGATCTATTGATTCATTGAAACCAAGATTGAGTTTGTTTGAAGCAGATCTGGTACAAGATTATAGAAATCAGGATTGAATTTCTTGGATACCAGTTTATAACAGTTTATTTAATTGTTTGTGTTTGATTTGTCAGGATGACAAACACGATTGTGACTACTCCTGTTAACGTAACTGGTGCGCCGGCTACCAACATAGTTGCTAATCATGCGGAAAAACCAGAAAAATTCAATGGGCAGAAATTTAAGAGGTGGTAACAGAAGATGTTCTTCTATCTCATAACTTTGAACCTTGCGCGGTTCTTAAATGAGACTGCACCTCAGGTGAAACCTCCTAAGGAAGGTCAAACCCCTAATGCACAAGCTGTGCAAGATGTGGAAGCATGGAAACATTCAGACTTCTTGTGTCACAACTATGTTCTGAATGGTTTGATAGATCCTCTGTATAACGTGTATTGCAAAACCACGACTGCCAAAGAATTATGGGAGTCATTGGAACGCAAGCACAAAACATAAGATGCTGGTACAAAGAAGTTCTATAGAAACCTTGTTAAGTTTCTTTAGAAGAGTGGATCTATTGAAACCTTGTTGAGTTTCGTTGTAGAAATAGATCATGTGAAACAAATCTATTAAGATCTTCTTAATGAAGATTGACAATATCATATTACATATCTGTTTTTGTTAAACATTATGTAATAGGTGATATTGGTTAATTGTTTAGTCGAAAGACTTCCTTTAAAGTGGTTTTGTATAACGGATCTTACAAAATATTAGCGTTTTAAACAAAAGTCGATTAAAATCGTTTTGTTAAGAAACACTATGTGATTGAGCACGTTGTTAATAGTACCAAATTAGTTTTAAACTAATCATGGGACCTCGTATTAACAATATATTTGGAATGTCACGAGTAACATTAAAGGATCTGCTCCCGAACTTGTTAAAAGGGAGACCGATACTCGAGTTACGTATACGGTAGATGCTTTGAAGCATTTAGAAACCTTATGTGCCATAACTATGCGTTATATGGTCTGAATGACATAAAAACTAAGGCCATGAGGGAATCTGACCTTAGGTAATGGTGGATTAACACTTCGATATCATGTCATCTATATGGTGATAAGAGTTTGATTATCTCTTTCAATGCAACTGAGAATGGAGAGATTGAATTTGGGCAACTCTCCAACTGCTAATATCAAGGGAAAAGGTGATGTGATTCACATATAGAAAAGAGTCTAAGTTAACCAATGCGTTGTACGTACCGGAGGTTCATAGTAATCGTGTGTCCGGATGGTTGCTTAGTGAAATTTGGCTTTCATTCTGTGTTTGACTCAAAATTGAGTTAACGAATAACATAATTTGAGTCTATATGGGGTTACACCTCGCCTTAAAATATTTTAAGCTAAATGATTTTCTAACTGTCACGCAATATTAAAAATCAGTAAATTTAAGCTTATTTGATTATTTAACTTGTATGCATGCTTACTGCAGAACATGTTTTTAAAACTATAACTCAATATGTGCTAATTAAACCAAATTGGATACCCAAGTTTTTGTATTGACACTGACTACAAAATTAAAACTTGTGTTGAAGCCAAATGTACAAAATTGTCCTTATTCTCCTCGGTTGAACGAAAACCACCGAACCCCTTGATATGAATTCACAAGATTGTAATGTGATATGATAACCTACTAATGGTATCGAATAGCGAGTAACTTCCTCATATTTGCTGACAGTGGGTATAAAATATACTTGAGAGTATGGATATCGACCAGATTGTTCTATATAAAATAAGCGTTTGAGAATCATTTATTATCGGAAACAAGGTGGTACGAAGTCATATCGAGAGTGAATTTGTGTCCTCCATTTCAAATTTAGACATAAAATAATTGCACTTGATATAAAAAAGAATCGGCCTTAGAAGATATGGTTAGTGCAATGTTTCTAAGATCCTGGGTTTAATGCCATGACATGTGGGGGAAAAGCGAGATCGGCTACTTATCATTTAGATAAGATCCCTTGTAAAGAAAATAAGATGGTTCTCATGAACTATGGATGAGAAGAAGACTGATCTTATAATATTTACAAATAAAGGGGTTATCAAGCTAAGATTCTGCATTGAACCTCAAGTTCAAAGGATTTGACCTGAAACTATGAAATTAGTTCATGTTCTTACTAGATGCTCATAATAGACATGTAGGTTTCTTTTGTGATTGTTGATCTACACAAGGAAACGATGAATTGAATAAAAAGTGCTTCCTTCTAATTGAAAACTATCTTCCGAGTTAACAAGGAAATTGGAAGAACATCCAGGATAGATGATAGAAGTAGGCCAAAAAATCAATCAAGACACCATGAATATAATGCAACTCTATAGAGGATAGATAAATATCAACCCGGAAGAAGATGTTAGAACCTAAAGATGCAAAAAGGGCAAGAACCGAAATCGTTTGGAAACCCGATTTGTTTCTTTATGGTAGGAAATGAACCTACTTCTATCGAGACACACGGTAACTAACTACCTTGAAATGGCTCAAGGAAAAGAAAGCCAATAAAAGTAAAATAATTCAATTATACAAAACATACTTGGAAGCTCGTGTTTTACTTCCCGTTGAAAACCACTAGGCTATAAAGGAATCATCAAGAAAAGATGGAAACCGATGCACCATAGCACAGCACAAAGCAGATGGGTAAACAAATAATATAGACAACGCGAAGGTTCTAGAGTAACTTTGAACTTATTCTCTATTACGTCGAATAACCTCGATTAAGTATGGTACTTGCTATTTTTATTTTTTTTTTTTTTTTGCCACATTAAGGAATTTGGAAGTTTATACTCTAATATGGATTGAAACCGACATTGTCTAAACTGGAAGATTTAGAAAAGAAATATATATGAACCCAAACCTAGGGTATCATAGCTCCTGGAATTAGAGAGCAAGAGTTTAGTAGGCTTGTTAAGTCATAATGAATTAAGAAAAAAATTTCCCAAAACAAGGACATCAAATTTCACCATATCATGTAAGAATGTGGATTTAAATTAATAGAAGTATGTAGGTACTCCTGTGTTTATACATAGATGGTATAATTATCACTAAAACTAATAAGAAGATAAACAAATCCAACTAATGGTATGTTGGCGTCAGATTGACATGAACTTCATTATTATGTATGGAATTGGTTCTGGATTAGAACCAAATGGATTTGTGTTACGTTAAAAACATTGTAAGGACCAATTACTTGAGAGGTTTTCACTGTGGGGGGTTCCGGCCAAGCTAGAATTCAATGACATCTTTTAATCTAAAGGTGTTGCCCATTTTAAATACTCAAAGTATATTGGGCATCTTATGTGTTTAATGACATGCGTCTGACCTGATTTAGAACTCATAGTCAGGTTAAGTAGATATACCAGTAATTCAAGTGGGGACCATTTGAATAAGTATTACATGAGTACTTATTATTGCATTATGGAAAGATATACCGGCTACTATCAAATGATAGAGTAATGCAAATACGGATTCTTAGAGGAATAAGAATCTAGATCCACTAGAGCGGATGTATTTACGCTAAGTGGAAGCTATGTCCTTAGACATATTGACAATAGTTCAAACGACGCGATAGCAAATCTATGATGAAATCAGAATTTATATTTAAGATAAATTTATAAAAATGGCGACAACTACTCTCAAACAAATTTATCAACAATTGACTACTAAAGTCAATGGATAACATTCGCGATAACCGCTTGCGAAAGGCTTAAGGACAGAGAGTTTAGTTAAGAGTCGCTAAAGGAATGAACTAAACCCTTAAAGGAATGAGTTCTATGAAGAAAACCTAACCCATTTGACTGGAGATCCCAAGATCAAGGGGGCTAGGTTCATAGGAACAACCTAAACAAGAAATGTTGGGGGAATCACGTCAATATAAGCGGTGTTACTTTAAATAGTAACAACCTAGTCCATTCCTATAACAATGTGACATAGTTTGAGAGGTTAAACATATGGCTTTAATGATTCAAGATAAAATCGTAAAGCATAATGATTCAAAGATGAAATCGCAAAACATATGTTTTTAATGATCGGTATGAAATCACCTATGTGAGAAGAGAAGTAACAGGTCGCTTCAAGGAAATTGTGGTGGGTCGCAATTTCCTAATGAGCTCTCGCAGAACCAGTCTAGGCCATAGACCCATAACGAGCACAGACTATAGGATTGAGACAATGTCAGGAGAGTCGCGGTGATGTGTATTGTCGTCTACATAAACAGAGGCTGAGTTCAAGGACATCGCGTCTACTCAGATCTAGGAGGCTAAGTGCATCTCACAAGGGAAGGTTCAAAAGGGTCACCACCTACTGATCCCTAATGCAGGACTCAACCGCTAGAAAATTTCGCCGAAAATTTGAGTTTTTTTGACCGTTTCCATTCATGTGGGGGATTGTTGGAAACGATTTTAGCTGGAAATGTGTGTTTTCACTAACTTTGGACATAGATAATTATTAGTAAATATAATTATTAAATGTAAGGCCAGGTCGAGCCAGTATATGTCCAAAACAGAGTTAGTGTGAATGAGATATCGAGTCTCAAAGAAGGAAAGTTGGAATGGAGGAAAATGGTTAAATGTCAGTTACGAGCTCGTTTGGTAACTGCAAATTAATGTGTCCTTAATTGACAATTGAATTGGCTGTTATGATTTGTTTCAAAGGTTTATAACTGAAAATTACATGGTCATTATTTACAATTTAATTGGCGTTATTATTATGACTCAAAGTTTATAACAGAAAATTGATTGAATCAATATTAAGGATTAAATTGACATTGTTTGCACCATTACACACATATGCATATGAATGTGTATAAATAGATGGCAATCTCAACCTCAACTATTCCAACATACGAGAACACAACAAGAAAAACAACACACGAGAGAAATATACCCCCTCCCCCATTAACAAGGGATTTTATTATTTTTTTTTTTTCCCAACACTCTTGTCGATCAGAAGTACTCTGTTTTTCGTGATATTTCAGGCAAGTATGTCAGGTCCGGCTGTAACAACAGCTTGAACGTTGTACCCTGGGGAAACGACGGTCGAAACTGTTTAATAAAGGGAAGTGTCTAACACGTGCCTCGTTCCATGACCTTTTACTGTTTTCTTATTTATCGTTCATAGTGTCTGTCTTCTGCTTCTACCCTATTCGGTATGTTTTCTTTTATGTTATTTATTTTCTGTTAATTATTTATTAATTGAAATCTGATTTATTTTAATTAAAAAGTAGGTTTTCAAATGTGGGTTTTGTCTTTGAATATTTGTGGATCTGAGTTGAAATACTAGAGTTAGGGTTTTTTTTATATTTTTTGCAAGATTGGGGGTTTTGTTTAAGTTGAAGATAGTTATTGATGGGTTATTGTTTGGAGGGTGTTTGGCCAGTGATTAAAGAGAAGAGGTGGGGGTTAGGAGGCGGCGGTAAGGTGCGGTTGTGGTGGTGTTCAACAGTGTGATTGTATGTTTTTTTTGGGATTTGATGAAGATGGTGATGTGCTCATTGCTTTAATGGCAGTTGTGAAGGTTGGTCGCTGGGTGTTTGATGACTGATTTTGAAGAAGGAATCATTTGGTATACACAACTTATCACTTTTCTGATTAGACAGCATGATTAGGATACACTCTTGGTGGATTTGACGGTGAGAAGTATGTACCAAATGTTGAATGTTTTGATACCCGAATTGTATCTTGGGTGGAGTGAAGGAAAATGAAGTTGTTATGTATTTTGGGGACGAGGTAATGAGGTGTGGCTAGTTGTACATTGATAGAAAGTATCCTTCATTAAACTGTTGAGGTCACATTGATAAAGCCTAGCTATATATATATATATATATATATATATATATATATATATATATATATATATATATATATATATATATATATATATATATATATATATTTGCAGTTCTACCTTATTTATTAAACTGTTGAGGTCATAGTGACGATTTAGAGGCGATGGTGAGGTGCGGCTGGGGTAGTCTGTTGGGATGGTGGTGGTTTGCCAGAAATGGTGGTGGTTTGCCGGAGATGGTGGGTGAGAAAATGTGTTGTAGATCTGAGATGGTATGGTAAGAAAGATAAGTTGGAAAAAAGAAAAAAAAGATATATGAAAAAATAGATAGTGTGAGTTTGTAGGGTTATTTTAATGTAATATAATAAAAAAACGAGAATGCCCTCTTATTTAACGGTTAAACTAGTCAAATAGACGGGTTTAACATAAATGAACCAAAAGTGGAACGAAACTATGTGTTTTGGACCAAAACCAAAACTTTTTTTAATTTTGGACCAAAAGTGAAAAACACACCAAACCACAAGGACCAAAAATGTACTTAACTCATTAGTTTATTAAAAGTTAGTAAATTAATTAGAAGCTAATTATAAAGAAGCATAGGCTGAATATAAACTAATACAAGGTGTATTAAGTTGAACGGGCCGGGAAGACCCATAAGGGACCCATGGGACGTTTTTCAGGGGGATCTCACATCCCTCTAAAGAGCTATTCCAACTCTCTTCCTCTCAATATAAATAGAGGGGCATGCCAAGGCTTTATTTGCTCATTCTCTCTTTCTCATTCTTACTCCTTGTAAGAGTCAACTCGTGTAACGAGACCTTAGGAGTTCGAATCCCTTTTCTCTTTGGTTCTTGGGTGTGAGCTAT
>BQNB010026932.1:10183-58108 GCA_026074375.1 Tanacetum coccineum
GGAGAGCTAATAGGAGTTATTATTTAAGCTTTTGAGAACTTTTGATACTAATAAGCCACTTAAAAACTTTTGCAAACTGTGATTAATCAATATGGGCCCGAACACAGACCATTGATCATAAAAAAGAGGAATTCACACAATCACATGTCAGAAAACAGAGGTGGCAAGAGCGCAGGTTATGATGGGTAAGTTTTAAACAGGTTAGATAGGGTAGATCTGACCCAAAAACTCTTAATTCTTTTTCTTGAATTACAATCTACAACTGCTTTATGTCTTAGATGTGATTATGAAAACAATGTTATAATACGACATTCAAATTTTCACACATAACGTATTAAGATTCAGGAAACATGCATTTTGCTTTTGAGTAGCTTTCGAACCGTTTAACCTATTCAGTCTGATTCCATGAGAAATCCACATATTTGAGACGTTAACAATGTTGCAAAAATCGCTAGGCGGTAGCTAGGCGGTCGACCACCTTCGAGCTCGGAATCCGCCTAGGCGCCGCCTAGGCGGATTGACATTTTATATATATTTATTATTATTTTTAATATTTTTAATATTTATTTGATAGAAATTTGTATAAACTTCAGAATTTGTATATTTTTTAATAATTTTATTAATGTTTTTATTATTTTATTATTATTTTTGATATTTTAATATTTATTTGATATAAAATCTGCAAAATTTATATATTTTTAATAATTTTATTAATGTTTTATTAGTTTTAGTTTATATCTTATGTATATTTGTTGCCAAAATTTACATTATGTGTGATTTGATTTAGTTTTGGTCTATTTTCATAGAAGCCCAATGAGGCCCATTGTATTAGTTCTTAGTGGGCCAAGATATTTTCAATTATTAGGTTAAAGTTAACACACAGCCGCACTTTAGTGTTCTCTCCACATTCATCTCTTTCACCTTCCTCTATATTCTTGTCTGTAACAACAGCCACCACTTTCTGAAACACAAACACAATCAAAAAATTCGGGAAACACCAAAAATTGGCAGATTTTTTGACCCGCCTAGCCCGATTTGAACCGCCTAGGCGGGATGTTGACCGCCTTTTGACCAAAACGCTTAATTTGGCCGATTTGCCATAAATCGGGGCGGTGTATGCCCGCCTAGACCGCTTTTTACATCAGTAAAAAAGACCAACCAATTATAGATAAGAGTCATAAGACTGATCTTCCAAAACTGAATTACAAGAAATACCCACCAGTTCCTCTCTTGCTCCCACCGAAGGCTTTGAAAAAATGCACCTTTAGTGGCTATGAAATCCCTTCAAAAATTCTAGTATATATCATTTATTGGGCTATTACCTGGGATCGACTTAGCTGGAGGACCCTAATGTAATCAACCCTGAGAAATTTAAGGGTTTAACCAAATTTTATAGAGGTAATTAGAGGTCTCATGACTATGATACTTCCCTTTTGACAATAATCGCAGAGTGTGTCCATGGATTACGTTGGAAATGGCAAATACTGAGCTATGACTTGCTTCTTTGCTTTACCGGCCATTTCGATTGGGAGCTACCTGATGGAGAGAAACCTTAAGATTGGGACATGAACGAGACATTTGGAATGACATGTTACAAAACTTGTAATTTACGACTAGTGCTATACTCTATTAACTCGGAGATTTCTAATGATTAAATAAACCTGTTCATGTTTCCATGGAGAACCTGCACACTTATTAGCAGAAATAAAATCTTAATGTGTGGGGTACCAAGCACAACTAGCAATTTTGGTTCAAGCATTTAAGGGTTCTAGCCTCCTATAGTGAGTCTAACTTATTACAATGTTTTTTTTTTGAACGGCTGATAATATATTGAAAAAAAGAGTCTAGCAAGGAGCTAGAAACTTAAAAGTACATATGAATTACAAAAACTAAAAGCATAACTATGCAACCCGGGACTTTAACTGCGAGGGAAACTAAAGGGATGAAAAAACTTTTGAAACGGAGGCCGAAACAATAAATTGTTAGCCACAAGATTTCTAAAGTTTTGTCGATCAGCTCTCAAAGACACCAACACATGAACACCAAGAGGCTAATCAATGTTATAACTTTATCGACAGCTACTACCAGAAAATGCTTCCATCGGTCACATAGTTTCATGTGAGATTTTCTAATTTGTTGAGTAGCCTTCCAACGATGGCTAGATAAACTATTACAGTTGACTTTGATGAGTGCCAGAGAATTGTAAAGCAGGCATGATCAAATCACCGTCTTTAACTAAAGTTATTTTATGACGTCTGAAACTTTTCCAGTGGCTACTACTGTAAAGCCATGGAGATCCAAAGACCGGGTATTCATTACAACTACGTACAACTAGGAAACACTTATCAAACCCTTTCTAAAACCTTAATGGCAGTAACATGATCACACAACACAACACTTAAAGAAATAGGATATGTAAAGAACAGTTATTCCAACATGCAGTCTACTTTTATTTAGAAGTTTATAATAGTCATCAAGATGTGCAAAATTCTGGTATCTAACATAACTTTGTCGATCTTTAGTTTGTTATATAGGGCAGCATATGATTGCGGTCACACATCTTCATCCCTTCAATGCCAGCCTGATTATCTGAAACAAAACTGCAACAAAACGCAATTATTAACAAGATGCATGTTGACGTAATCAACAAAATAAATTTTCCCACAAACACAGAAACTAATGAGGTTTTCTCTATTCAGGTTACCCGGGAGGGCGAGTCTTTGACTCAGATGTAGGTGGCCTAAGTAGCTAGGGTATCCCCGTGACCATTTCCAACCCTTTCTCACGCCACCCCAAGATGTGTACTTGGTGAGCTTTCAGCATGAGTTTGTCAGGAAATCAAGTGCATATAGGTTGCAGCCACTAGGCCACTTGGCAGTGGTTTCGATCCAAAAACATAGATTTATACAGTGTTGTAAATATCGGCCTTGGCGGCCGATATATCACTGATATATCGCTTATCGGTGGTCAACCGATACGTTTTTTCACTTATCGGTAAAAAATCGGTTTTGGTCAAAATCGGTCAAAATCGGTCAAAAATCGGTCAAAATCGGTCAAAATCGGCCGATTTTTGGTTTTTTTTTTTTTTGTATTCTGATTTTCTTGATCGTGATTTAATAAAAGTATACAAAACTGAATTAAAACCACACATAATGTATATTTTACAACATATACATAAGATATATAGTTAAAAATAATAAGAATATTAAAAAACTTATTAAATATATATATATTTTGCAAAATTCCTTTATAATTTAGGGTCTCCGCCGAGAAACCGATATATCGCCGCCAAGACCGTTATATCGCTTAAAGGGGGTCGACCGCCGAGGTACCGCCGAGCGATATTTACAACACTGGATTTATATAAGTTTAAATGTAAAATAAATTCATGACTCATTCATAAAGTAGAAAGTTTTGCAGGTAATGTATCAGATGTCACCTGAATATGGAGTAACACTCTCCATAAGGCCACCCAACTACGGAAACTACTTTTAAACCATTTAACAATGTAAGTGGTTTCTGTTATATATACGTACCAAATCCAGCAAAAGAAGTTACTGATGTCTTAAAGTAATTAAATATAAAAATATTTAACAATCTAAAGTTTTAAACATCCAAAAATTAAACTGCATAAGTATTTGTGTCATATAAGGCAGTTTAAGTAGTTGTGACCTCTTAAGTAGCTTGAAGTAATCTCACATGCTTTATTCAACACGTTCTCATATATTGAGTTTCTGAATCTACTTTGCTTTATCTAGCTTAACTTTAAGCGATATTACTAGCTTTCAAGTCTTCCGTTTGAGTCTAAATCAAGATTTTTTGGTTAAGTTATCATATCGAGTTTGAACTTAGCTTAACACCTTCAAGTCAAACTTTTATCAGATAATGTTTACTTTGTATATTATTCAGTAAATGTCAATTTTATAAAACATGTTATTTTTTGTATAGTGGCGGTATAGAAAACAATAATATACCTCAATTCATCCTATAAATATGTGTAACAAGTATTTTAACAGTGTTCATGGACATGCACTTTCAATGACTTTCATGATACCCACAATTCATTGAAACTACAACTGAATTGCGTATAAGCTTGTCATCATACTTCAGTTATTAATATAGATTGAGAGTAAAAAATAACAAAAATAAGCAACAAAAAAGTTTGAGAAGAGACCTAAAAGACATGTTGTCCTAAACACATACTTTGACAAATATTTTATAATCATATTATCCCACATCTAAGTGATTGTTAGCGGAAAGTTAACCTACAATGTCACATAACTTGTGTTTAATGGTATTGAACAAGTGCTTTGACCGATTCAATGTATTCAGCAAATATGACTAAAGACAACATATGAGTACTTACAGGATCCAACCACAACCACAGTGAAGAAAGCGAGCACATAGAGCTCTGTCTTGATCTTTTTTGAAGCCATTGGACCCAACCCTCTTTTGGTTATGTTTTTCTCAAACTTTGCTACTTTCTTCTCCGCAAGTTTCTTTGATGTCGTCTATTACAAGAACAAAAGGCAACAAAGGACACAAAATATTATCTAAGTCATAAACATGTGTATGAAATTAAAGATATGTGCTTCCGTCTTTGTTTCATAAGTTCCTAAAGGGACATTTTTATCATCTCACTTAGTTTTAACGCATTGACTCACGTTTTAATCATCTTACTCGTTTTCTAGTGCCAATTTAGTCATTAAAATGTATAGCTTCTCATAAAATGTGTGAACAAAAAATACAAAATTCATAGTACAAAATTCATACAAAAATAAGATACTTTTACTAAGTTTATTCTAAATTAACAATTGGTATAATGACGAATCTGTACACCAGAATTCATAGTACAAATGTATATAGCTTCTCATAAAATGTGTGAAAAAAAATCGCTTATTTTGCCAAAAAAAAACAAACAGTAAATAGTACAAATGCATCGCTTATTTTACATAGACACACTAATCAACAATCTATAACTTGTACACGATTGAAATTTACAGCATCTATTTCTCAAAAAAGAAAAATTACAGCATATAGATTATTTATTATTATTTATAAATACCAAAAATCACATATGCATGATTCCTTATAAGAGTTGTAAAAACAGTTAGACAAATAGTCTTTATATGATTTCGGAATGATCGACACATACAAAAAAATCGAATAAAATCCTTTACAATTAGAAGAACATTATTCATAGAAGGATATTTGAATAACAATGAAACACAAAAAACTAATAAAAAAGAAAAAAATTACCATTGTTAGTGTTGATGGAGAAGAAACACGTAACAGCAAAGAGAGAAGGAAAACCAAGGAGGATTTTGTGGGCCAAATTTTAGATATAAAATAGAATGTCTGAAAATTGAAACCTCTTTGACTATGAAGTAAATGCATTGCATTTACACTTTTACCCTTTTTTTATTCTTTAAATAGATTTAAAGAAACCATTAATATTAAAAAGACATCAAAATCATTAAATACTGATCATGATAATAATATAAAAACCATTAATGCATCAAAATGACATAATATATGTATTATTTAATTTCATTTACATATTAAACATTTATTCATGTAGCAAAAAACAAATCTCATCCACTCATTTTTAATACACGTACTTTCATTTTTTTTAAATAATGATATATATTATTAATTTCATTTACATATTAAACATTTATTCACGTAAGCAAAAAACAAATCTCATCCACTCATTTTTAATACACATACTTTTATTTTTGAACAAATATTTATATCTTTTAAACCTTTACTCGTTAAACAAAAAAAATATATCATCGCGACGAGCATTTAATTATCTTTTTATTGATGGGTGTACGTTAGGAAAACTCTGTGTCGACTATCACTAAGGATACTTCTAGATGTGGGCTTGAGCTCAATACAAATATACAACTATATTACGGGCTAACACTCCCCCGCAGTTGGAGCGGGAGGACATCGGACGCTCAAACTAGAGCGAAACTCCTCAAATAAAGCTGAAGGTAATCTTTTGGTGAAAATATCCGCAAACTGATAACGTGAAGGCACATGAGGCACTCGAACCTGACCAACAGCAACCAAATCACGAACAAAATGTATGTCAATCTCAATGTGCTTCGTACGCTGATGCTGAACCGGATTGCAGGATAAATAAACAGCACTGACATTAT
Organism: Tanacetum coccineum; assembly: GCA_026074375.1. NCBI lineage: Eukaryota > Viridiplantae > Streptophyta > Magnoliopsida > Asterales > Asteraceae > Tanacetum > Tanacetum coccineum. The sequence goes on from BQNB010026932.1 coordinate 16,351, forward strand.
CACAGTAAACAAGCGTAGCGGAAGATAAAGGAGTATGTAACTCACGCAGTAAATTACGCAACCAACACGTCTCAACAACAACATTGGCAACATCATGACACTCTGCCTCTGCACTAGAACGAGAAAGTGTCGGCTGACGCTTAGAGGACCAAGAGAGTAAGTTGTTGCCGAGAAAAACACAATAACCGAAAGTCGAGCGACGAGTAGTAGGGCAACCAGCCCAATCTGCATCTGAACAAGCAAACAAATCAGTAGTGGAGGAGGAAAATAACTACAACCCATAATCCAAAGTACCACAAACATACTGCAAAATTCGCTTAAGAGCAAAAAAATGAGGCTCCCAAGGATCATGCGTATAAAGACACACCTGCTGAACTGCATAAGAAATATCCGGACGAGTAAAGGTGAGGTATTGTAGAGAAGTTGCAAGACTCTGATATAAAGTCGGATCAGAGACCGGATCACCATCACTTCCCAGTTTAGACTCAGTATCAATAGGAGTCCAACTAGGATTACAGTTAACCATGTGCGCCCTGTCAAGAATCTCAACAGCATATTTCTTCTGAGATAAAAACATCCCCAAAGAATCACGTGTAACCGATATACTTAGAAAATAATTGAGTGAACCCAGATCTGTCATAGCAAACTCCAATAACAATAATAATAATAATAATAATAATAATAATAATAATAATAATAATAATAATAATAAAGCCAAATTTTGACTCCAGGGCTATCTAAATAAAGCCTCCATCTCTAGACTCGTAGTTGAGTTGTGTCGGATGAAATAAAAAGGATAACCCCTAAATCATGCGAAATTATAACCTTAATGTGGACCTTATTCTCACCATATCGTCTCTTTAGGAAAGGATTTTGAATTATATATGGTCTAAACCGGGTTTACTTTACAAAAATAAGGCCATAATTTATTTGTCACCAATAATAAGAATAAAATCCTTAGAGGACTTAGGAATAAGGGAGCGGAAAGTGGCTATGCGTACACAATTAGCATTTATAAGTAGTGTTAGCATTTTAACTTGTATTTAACAATGATTTTGTTTTTAAGCTTGGTTTGGGGCGGGTGAAAAATCAAGGGTGATGAATTTATTCTTTTAGTGTTTCTTGTTCTGTGATCCTTAAACTTATAAAAAATGATGATGATAATAATAAACGTATGCAAATTTATAAAAATGGTAAAACGGGGGCTTTTCAAAAGTAGTGATTTCTTAAACCCCTTAGATGAACACTTAGCTACTTTTCAAGGTAATTAGTCTAAGGGGGTTGAAATTTTTAGTTTTTTAAGTGTGTATTTATGACATTGCGTGAGGACACGGCAATAGCTTAGTATGAGGGATTTTTTATATGTGTTTAATCACATATCAATTTGCCTTATTAAAATGAGCTTAAATGACCAATAATACACGAAAAATACATTGTATATGTGTGTTTTGTGAATTATATTTTGCAGGTAACTGATATATCAGAAATGAACAAAAATGAAGCTAAAATGGACAAATCAAAGCACGAGATTGGAAAAGCGAGGGAAAAGCGAAGCCAAGGGCATATGCATACTTAATGGGCCAACCCGTACCCATTTTATTGGGTCGGCTTAGCCCATTTACAAACCTTAGCCCTAAATCTCTTTATAAAAACCTAAGCCTAAAAGTCCAAAATCCATTTATAGATCCATAAATCCTTTTATCATTCCTGGCCCAAGATAAATAACAAAAGCCCAAACTCACTTTTCTCGAGCCCAAGTCAAAGTTATAAAATCCGGGTCAAACGTCAAAGTCAAAACAAAACAAAAAAACGGTCGCCATGTTTTACTATTCACCCATCCCCTCAAAATTCACCTTGTAACTAAAGAATGGGTAAATCCCTTTCACTCCATGCCCTCATAAGGTTCTAGAAGGCTTAAGCTGACACGTATGACATCAACACCTGACAAGCTGGCAATCCCTTGGACTCTCATTGGATAAAGAGGCGTAGAAATGATCTAACGGTGGAATGAGAGTTTATTGAAGATCAAGGGCTTAGATTGGATGTTATGGATGCTATCCTCCTCCTAGAACCTTCCTCTTCCTGCTATAAATAGAGGAGAAAGCACACATAGAAGAGCATCTAGTTTTTAGTATAGCTTATTGAGTAGCTTTTTAATATAATGTTTAGCTTATTGTAGTTTTCTTAATGTAATCTCATTTTCAGCTTGTAATCTTTTCAAAGTTAATAAAAATTTCAGTTTGTCCGTTAAATCATGTGTTAAATTCGTATTCTACTCTTATGCAAATGTGTTAACAATGAATTTAGATACTAGTTAATAAGCTCAATAAGCTCTCTATCACTAATAAGCTAGTTTACATTCAGTTTAGCTTCCTAAAAGCTAAAGTGAATAAGTCATTCACTCAAATCACTCAAAACAATTAAATAAGCCACTTGGAAAATTAGCCAAAAATGAAAGGGCTTATAGGGCTTATTCAGAGCTTATTTTATAAGCTATCTTGATGATTAAGCTCTTGTGAGCAATTTTTGATCCCTGTTTGAGTTGGGATCAATGTATACTATCCTTTACTTTTTTTGGCTTAATTTTCTGTTGCATTGCTTATCTGCTTATTTAGTGCTTAATATAGTTGCTTTTGTACTTATTCTGTCTAAAATTTGTTTAAAATGTCTAGTTTATAGAATAGAATTGTTTAATTTGAGTTTACATAGAATATGTCCTTTAAAATAGTCAAATTAGCTTATTTAGTCAAGTTTATTATTTAGTGCTTAATTTTCCAAAGTTAATGCTTATTTGTTCTTAATATGCCTAGTACTTCATCGATTTTCAATAATCAAGGCTTAATTTGATCTTTTCAGCTTATAAATGGCTTTTAAAGATTGAAAAGGGTGTTTGGGTTAAGCATTATTAGTTTGATGAAAGGTAATTCAGGCTGTTTAAATCATCAAAATGAATTTCATAAGCTTAAATTAGTTCTAAATACTAGTTTTCATAAGCTAGATTTAAGTTTTGTTTAAGTTTTGAAGTTGCTTTATCATGTGCTCAAATCTGCTAGTTTTAAGATGTCTAAACTGTTTATTGCAAAATATGCTTAAAGTGTAGTGTTTAAGTGTCCAAATGAGTTTTAAATGCATCAATACTAATCTGTTTTTGCCTAGTAATTTTTAGCAAATCCTTTTGAATGAATTAGATCATAAGCAGTCAAGTAGCATAATTTGTTCTTAAAAGTCCAAAGTTTGTAGAAAATTTGAGGACAAAGCTTAGTTTAATTTTGGTTGGTTTTTGTTGGAATGAGCTTATTATAGTCTAAGCTCATTCTGTTTTTAGCTTATAGTGTGTCAAAAGTGTTTTAGATTCCTTAATTTTTAGCTGCAAATAGTCATTTAAACTTCAAAAAGCCAAAAATAAGTAAGAGAAGATTGTCATCTTTCAAGTTACTTTTCTAGCTTATTTCTGCATTTAGTTTGCTTATTTCTAGCTTTATTGTGTTAATTAAGTCAAGTCCTGTTGTCTTATAATATTCCTTCACAACTAATAAGCAAACTCGAATAAGCCCTAAAATAAGCTCTAATGAGCCGGCAACAAGGAAAGAAAAGAAGAGAGAGAAAGAACTAGAAAAATGTTAGAATAGAGAGAGAAAGTGGATGATTACAAGTGAATGAAAATGCAACAAACACCCTATCCATGTGTGTTGAACCCGACTTTGAGCCCGAAACACAGACAATATTAGATTACAATCCAAGCCCGTTGAACCCGACTAGCCTATTACAATACAAGACCTAGTTTGACTTTCTTAGACCGATAACATTCTTGTTTGACTTAATATAATTAAGGCTAACAATCTCCCCCAATGTTGAGGTCTCTTTCTTCAAACTCCTCCGTACCACCGATGACATTCTTGTAGGAGATTGCTTTGTTTTATCATTGTCTCCGCTGACGTTGAAGATATGACTTTTGACATTTATGCTTTGCCTTGTTTTGGTCTTGTCTTGTTTGTAATGGCTTTGATCATTCATGCTTTGTGATCTTGATCTTGAGCCTTTATCTTTTGACTTTGAGTTCTTGAGATCGCTATCTTGCATCATCTCCTTGACTTGAATCAATTTGATTTGACTTACTTGATCAACTTGTGCTCTTGACCAACATGCTCATACTTGTTACATTCTTGTTTGACATATATGATTATAAGTCTAACAATCTTCCCAAAATACGATTCTTTAATTGACTTTGAGGCTCTTTGATGATGGGGAAGTTTAGAATCAACGATCTTGATGTTGAACGATTGACTTTGAAAGTAAGAGTATGAGCATGTGGTTTATGAATCCGACTTCGCTGGAATGAGGCTGTAACACCGTCGTCTTATCCTAAAATAAAACAGTTAGCAATAAAAGATGAATATGGCTTTGTCATTCATCTTGAGTTCGGTTGCATTAACCTCCGGTTTCCCGTTTTATAGTATAAATACTATACCTGTGATCAGGTAGATTCAAAGAATCTCCTTGACAGGGTTTCCAGCTCAAAGCGTAGGATCTTCTAACACAGATGTATTAGATTCACCATGCTTGCTAGTTCTCATTACCGGAACGTCTCAAAGCAGACAACACGGTAAGAGTGAATCAGATAGTTACTATCTTTCTGATTAAGTCGTCAATTCATTTACTGGACCAAAATCGATATCCAGTTAGCACAAGCTCGATTCATGTAGAATCTTGCAAGTCACCTACCAAGAGCTTGTTTGATGTTGGCTCAAGCAGGATTTCCATCTTCACTGTGAATACTTAAGTATCACTCGGATGTTCTGGCAAGATCTCAAGGATAATGCGTAGGACTCTTTATTTCACTGTGAACTTTGTGATGTTCAACAAGTGTATTTTGACATTGTGTCCTAATGAGATTTATAATTTGATCTCTTCTGGCTCTAGACTCGATTTGTGCACTTTTAGTTTTAGTAATCGGGGGCTGGAGCAGTCTGCCACCTATTCAAATATTAACAATATCGGAGTGAGATTGTCAATAGATACGTGTTGTTATCTCCGTGACAATTGAGACATGTTCTTTTTGGACCTTGAGAAACCCGATAGGGCTTGGGGGGGTTGTGCATTGCATCACTGGGTCCATGATGTCGTCTTCAATATCAACAATCATCATTGTGATTTTTGATAGATTATGTATTGACCCGGTTTCTGCCTAAGGTGTAAGGAGGGCTTCTTTCTTTTCACCCTTTTTCCATACATTTCTTTTTCATTCTTCAACTTCAATGATTACCAGACATCATTACTATCACATTGTTGTGTTTGTGCCAAGTGTGAGCTCATCTAGTCGGATTTTTCCCTTTTACACATTCTTCTCCAATCATACCTAAGGACTGCTATTTCTAACTATGGAGTGTCCTTGGGTAGATCCCTCCGGTTCTGGTTGGATCGTAGGACTTATACCCTAACCTAACCACCTTATGACTTCAGTATCGTCGTGAAATTATAGGTTGTTGGGTATGGATCGAACCTTTAAAAAACCTTTTTCTGACATTGTTATTTTCAAAACTCCCCCTACACATTGTGCTCCGGATTCGGAAATTGTTAGCACATGAAGGACAGAGTTGACTTAGAAGTCTTAAAATATCACATTCGTAGTATTAGTCTATATTTTAATTACAATTTTCTCCCCTTATTTTAAATAATAAAACACTTAGTATTTGAAATACCAATTGATTAAAATTTGACATGAAAAATTCCATGGGGAGAAAAATTATACCATGATATTGATGAATTTCAGATTCAGATACGCTCCCCCTCAGAAATAAATTTTAATAACAATGACATTCTACGTACTACAATTCTTTGAAAATTATTCGAGGAAGGGAGTGTTGAACACACAATTTTAACAAATACCACTTTTTATGGAAAAAGACCACAAATTATATTGTAGAAAATTTTGACATTGAAAGTTCTTTTTGAAAAAATTGTGTTTTTAAACGATTTTAAAAACCTTGATAGAAGACTTTCTCTTCTATGAATAGAGTAGCGCACTGAAGCGTACTCTTCCCTATTTACATTCTCGGGACGAGTTATGCACTGAATTGTACATATGATTAATAGAGAAAAATTCTGAAATGAAAATGTGTTGAAAGCAGTTGAAACTATCGTTTTTTGCGAACTTCATTTACACGCCCGTGTCGACGTTAATCAACATTTCTAGGTACGTAAATGTTATCGATTCCAAGAGACATGTCGAGAAGATTATTTTTGGTATTTTTGAAAATTTTCTGATTTTGTATTTTGTTGTCTAGGTTTTTTTTTGTCTATTTTTCTTTTTGTGGGGTTTTATATTTTTTTTTTTTTGTTATTTTTTTTTCAAATATTTTTCAAATCAAAAATAATGAGAAAAAATAAAAAATTATTTACAAGTCGAAGTTCCATCAGCAGTGACAGATGTTGTAGAGCTTGAAGTAGATGAAGTTGGAATCAGTTGTTGTTGACGGTTTATCGGATGCTATAAGCGTAGTAACAGCGGACAGACTTATTTAAAAATACAACATGATTTTCTCCATTGAGATGCTTGTCGAACAAAGGACCGATTTAGCAATCCCAACTCATTTGTCGTTGTTACTGTCTCAGCTGCTTGATGAACTTCTTGTTGACATTGTGGTTCGAGGCTTGAACCGTTTTGTTCAAACGTCATTTGACATTGAGGTTTGAGGCTTGATCTGTTGTGATCAAACGTCATTTGACATTGAGGTTTGAGGCTTGAAACTGGTTGTGTTCTAACGTCATTGACATTGAGGTGTTTGAGCTTGAACTTGTGTGTTCTAACGTTCATTTGAATTGTAGGTTTGAGGCTTGATATGATTGTTTTCAAACGTCAGTTGACATTGAGGATTGAGGCTTCATTGAAATGATGTGTTCAAACGGTCATTGACATTTTGAGGTTTGAGGCTTGAACTGATGTGTTCAAACGTCATTTGACATTGAGGTTTGAGGCTTGAACTGATGTGTTCAAACGTCATTTGACATTGAGGATTGAGGCTTGAACTGATGTGTTCAAACGTCATTTGACATTGAGGTTTGAGGCTTGAACTGATGTGTTCAAACGTCATTACTTATGCATCAGATGAAAATTCCATGAAGCCCTGGTTTCTCAGATATCAGTCTTTTCAGCAACCAAACTCTGAGTTCTTCCTTTTTAGGATTGAAAGATGTACCTGCACTTAAGTTAGAAGTACCTGCACTGACATCAAGAGTTTGCGTACTTTCATATTGGTTTAAGTGATATCATGCAATTTGAACCATTTGGGGGTTAACTGTCAACTTGGTTGTGCTAGGAGTGAATTTATCTTTCCAGTTGGACACATCTAAGACCAACAGTCCTGAAAATTTTACCCGTCGGTTTCCACCTAAGACAAGATCTGAGTGTCATTGTTTTCCCATGCACAGCGGAAGTCTGTTTGATTGAAAACCTATGTCCTATAGGGATCTGTCTTTCTGGTTTCTTGGCAATTCTTATTTGCTCTACGGGTTTGTTTCTGTTTGTTGTCTTATTGGATGGAACCTTAGCACGTGAGTTTACTTCCTTCAGGAGTTTTGTTATACAAGCATCATGATGATTTGCATTAAAAAGACACACTTATGACATGTAGAACAAACAAATTGTTTAGTATTCTGAGAAAGAAACTAGAACTCTTTGAGTGATCTGCTTTGGGCCACAGCCGTTTATCGCCCCCCTCATAACGCGTAGTACCTTAGAACAGGCAAACTCATAGATGTTTGATTGTTGCTCCTAGGTTTTGGTTTGCTTCCCATCTACAGTGCCTTTGAAAAATCTAAGCAGAAGAGCTTCACAACTATTTTTCTGAGTTCCTATCTCTTTTTGTGTTTTTTCCTTAGCTTATCTAGATAGTGATTATGAAACCTGTCATTTGAACTAAATCTTGGATGTTCTTTGAAACGATTCTAGATGAGCTAGATGACAATCACGTGATATGTTTTGCAAAGGCGGATTCTGTTTTCTTAGGCCAAAATATTGTGAGATGACTGGTTTTGACAAAATTCTTATTACATCAACTTTGGGAGGCAAAAACCGTTGTTTGACAATTTGAGACCTTTCAAGATTTAACGCATTCGGTTGTCTACAATCTGATTGTTTATTTAGTGATGGTAACACCGGTTTCCCCAAAATGATGTTTTGTCAAACTTAGTATCTACACTTTATCCTTTTAACACGCTACCCTTAAGTCATTTTTCAACTGCAGGCAATTGCAAAAACCTTTTCCTGAATCTGAGCTTTTAGTCAGCATTATTAGAAGCAAAGATATGATGTTGTCTGTTTGTAGGTCTTAAGATCTCCGTGATTTTTAATAGAATCCTATTAATCTTTGTAATGACTGTGTCAAAAGTTCATTTTCCGTTACGTAATGTACGCATACACTAATGTTCTTATTCAATGTTCATTGTTTCAAGTACATCAATTTCCTTTTCTATCTTGGCTTTATTACTTGTTTGTTTCAAAATTTGACCATGTTGCCCTGATTTTAAAGATTGATTTTGATATTTAAGTTCGAGAGCAATGCAATGTGCTTCCATTCTTGAATAAATTTTTTGAAATTGCGCGCAAATGTCTTTTTGAGCAAAATATTTTCTGACTCGAGATGATTGTTTGAGTATTCAGTTGTCTGGTTATAAGGTGTTGACTTCAAGCATAGGACTTTTTAAACCTTGACATGTTTCAGGATATGGTCAACCCTACCTTCATTAATGATTTCATGTTGTCAGTATGCTGTCTGTCTATGCAAAGATATTTGCATCAGCAGTAAATTGTAACATCAGCCATTGGACTCTTCAGTCAATATTTGGGTTGATATCTGCAATCACAGATCTGTATCATTCACCTGACATGTGTTGTCATCTTGCACTGTTGAGTCTGTCTAATGCTTTATGTTGTCAACAAATCAACAACCTATGTTTTTACCCTATCAATCTCTCTCTCTTGAGTCTGCATTCTGTCTTTTATTCACCTTCTTTCATACTGTCTTTTATCGACCGTGTGTTCTTTCAGCAAGGACTTCTTAAACATTACACGGTGTTGGAGTAGTGTATCTTGAAGTGTTGAACCTCGATTCCAGTGTATTGAACAAAGCGTGTGTCTGTCATTTGACTGTCATAATCCATGTAAACTTTGAATCGATGCAATTTTTGGAAACTGGTTGTTTACCACCCAAATGGCTGTCATGGATCCATTCCTCTTGATATTCTTCTTTGTCAAGTTGCTTATGTCAGTACGATCTACGTTTTAGGAGCATTGTTTTGCTGAAAAGTATCAAACATCTTGACCAAAGAGTGACCATGAATCGCACCGTTTGTATCCATGTTGATGCGAGTGCATTTTAAGTGATCTTTTGAAAAGAACATCGAAGGTGTGATCGAAGAGATCTGAAAATATATCATGCATCTCTCTTTTGCTTTTGACATATTGTATTTGATTGCATGTACATCGTTTGTTTCAGAATCCAAGCTGCATTCCTTTACTAATTTGCTGGATGCATTCTCTGAATTACTGTCTTCTTTCTCAGAACAAGTGTTTTGTTGACAACTAAATCATCCTTCAATGAATCAACATTCATGCTGGAATTGGATTTGAATGTCTTCTTGTGTTTGCATCAACGTCTTTTGTTCAACATTTGTGGGGTTTCGTTGTTGATGAAGAATTAACTCAAGCATGTATTTCCCGAGGGAATCCATGTTAAAGATCATTGCATCGTAAAATGATTGAGCATCATATCTTGTATAATTCTGCATACGCGCTTTGATTTCTGAATTGAAAGCATTTTCAAACGTTGTTCTGAGTTTTGTCAAAGTAGTCTTGCAATCAGTTCTGAGGGAAAAGGGGAAAAGGAAAATATTTCTTTGGTAAGATGTTATTCTAGTAAATCCAAGTCTTGAGAGAATGTTCTCTTGAAGATTATGCATGGGTTCAAAATCTTGTAATTATCTGTGAGAAACTTTTAGTTTGTGTCTGAATTACTCGAGACTTTTCTATGAATTTAATCTTGAAAGTTGTTTTATCTTGAACTTTAGAAATTTGTACACGAAGAAACGGGTGTCATTCTGAAGAAACTGTTCTGTTTGTGTTTGCAAATTGGTATTGGTATTTGACATTGTGATGTTGTGAATGGATATCGGATCTTAAGTAGGTAAAGTGATTGTTGTTGTGGATTGAAATCAATTATCGTTCACGGGATTAAACAAATAGAAAGCCATATTATTAGTGAGAGAAAAGGGAAGATGTGTGTGTTCTAGAGAGAGAAACACACACACCTTATTACAAAATTATGAATCCTCACCCCTCCATAGAAGTATGGAGGGGATATATATAGCACTGGACACGATCTACTTACTATACTTGACATTTCTAGTCCCTGCGTGTCCGGCTAGTATAAACTAATGTAATTCCGTATTAGCCGACATATTTTAAGGCTAACAATTTGACTATATACACCATAAGAACTGTCTATATGGGTGAGAAGTATCTCGTTATCAACAAAGACGAGTTGACAAGATCAGTGGATAAAATAGTGGTATCGTTCTCGTCAACAAGTCTTAGAGTTGCTAATGCAGCCTCACCGTCTCCTTTTGAGGTAAAGGGACATAGTTCTCACTATACTTTAAACCAGTAATGGAGGAAAAAATCATCAAGGTTAAAAGAAAGTGGTTTATTAAAGAAAGAGAGGTTGAAGCTGATTGTGTTTGTTACATCATCTACCTCAACAGTGTACCAGAATTCCCTAAGGTACTTTGAGTAAAATGCTGAAGGTTGTTTGGTTAAAGTAGTAGAGATGCAACAGTTTGATAAGAACTGAAGTATGGGATGGTATAATTGGTTCTTTAGACTCCAACAAATGCAATCCTATTGTTAAAAAGCAATGATATAATCCTCACATTCAAAATTGAACATTTTAATGCATGAGTGAGTGGGTGTAGGTTGTTCGAGAATATAATTAATTCTCCTAATAGATCTCGTTCTTGTTACTCAATATTTAAGGAAGAATGCGGCAAGCACTAGCAAGTTCAGAAAGACTACAGCCCCCAAGGAGAAGAATACTCTGTGTTGGGATTAAAAGCCTTCTTAATGCTGTTAGTATTACTACTGTTCCTATTGATGTTAATGCTGCTCAGTCAAAGTTAGTGCTGCTGGAGAATTTCAATGAAAATTATTCTAAGTGTTTAAGACTGTTGGTGAAGTTAAAACTGTTAGTACAAAGTTATCTGTAGAGGAAGGTACTACTGCTAGAGGAAGTTACTAGTGCTGGTGAAAGTTAAGACTGCTCATAGACTTAGAAGAAAAATTGCTAAGTAGTTAGTACTGTTAGTACAAAAGTTACTACTGCTGGTACAAAGTTAAAGCTGTTGAAGGAATTAATGCTGCTAGTGAAGAAGTTAGTACTGCTGAGTTAGTTAGTACTGCTTATGTGATTTGTATGAGATATTTTGATAAAAGATATGTATAAGTTATTTGTTTAGAAGATTATGATTACTTAAGAAAGTATTGTAAGCCGTTTAGGACTCCTTGGTGTATAAAAGGAGATCTTAGGGCATAGAGATTAATATACAAACACATACCAACACATATATCAAAAACGAGTCATTTATAAAATTATCATAGCTTCAAGGTCTTTGTAACCCTAATACTTTGAGAGTATTCGTATTATTTGCTTAATAATATTGGAGCTTTTATGTTTTGTTGAATTATTGTGTTTTACTGTTCCATTGAAAATTCTTCTTAATTAGATTCCGCATAATCTTTAATACATTCACACAAAGTTTCTACTATAGTTGTGTTAGATTTATCTAATATAACTAAACCTTAAACAAGCTCAAGGAATTCAATCTATAGAAGTATTGAAGTGGGACCAACAAGTGGTATCAGAGCTTGTTGCTTTGAGAAACTTTGCTAGAAGATATAGATCAAGATTTTGCACACATGGTGGCTGCATCTAAAGTTCTCATGCTCAAAAATCGGGAGTTTGAGTTATGCGAGGCATGAAGGATCTCTTGAACAATACATCCAGAATGATAGGACTCTTGCATTGTGTGGAAGTCATAGAGAATGGTGCAACCTTGCCAAAAACACAAGTTGTGGAAGGTGTTACAACAGTGACGCCTAAGTTACCACTGCTAAAAGATAAGGGCTCAAAGTAAGATTAGAAGTGAGGCTAGAAGTACTTTAATGATGGGCTTATCCTAATGCACATCAGTTAGTTGTAACTATATAAAGGATGCTAAGCGTTGCTGGAAGCTATTTAAAAATCGATTGAGTAGGAATGATGCTTATAAAATGACTCATAGGAATTTATCTTAAAGCAGCATTATGAAACTTCACTGCTCCAAGCTCAGAGATGCTTGATCAAACTTTTGATAGGCTTCAAAATCTTGTGAGTCAGTTGGAGCTTTTGGATGAAAAGCTTTTACAAGAAGATGTTAATCAAAAGTTATTAAGAAGTTTGTCACCTGAGTGGAACACACATGCTGTTGTGTGGAGGAATAAAGCTGAGTTAGAAACAATGAGCATGGATGATCTCTATAACAACCTCAAGGTGTATGAACCAGAAGTCAAAGGGATGTCTAGCTCAAGTTCAAGCACACAGAACATGGCTTTTGTGTCCTCTTCAAATAACAACACTAGCAGCTCTAATGAAGCAGTTAATGCTGCTCATGGAGTTACTACTGCTAGCACTCAAGTTAATACTGCTTACTCTACAAATATTGATAACTTGAGTGATGCTGTTATTTGTTCATTCTTTGCTAGTCAACCAAATAGTCCTCAACTTGCACATGAGGACTTGCAACAAATCCATCCTGATGACATAGAAGAGATGGATTTGAGATGGCAAATGGCCATGTTGACTATGAGGGCTAGAAGGTTTTTGAAGAATACAGGAAGGAAGCTTACTGTTAATGGCAATGAGACTATTGGTTTTGATAAGTCCAAAGTGGAGTGCTACAACTGCCACAAGAGGGGACATTTTGCTAGGGAGTGCAGAGCTCCAAGAAATCAAGACAACAAGAACAAGGAAAGCTCAAGAAGGAGTGTGCCTGTGGAAACATCTACTTCCACAGCTTTGGTGTCATGTGATGGTCTTGGTGGATATGACTGGAGTGATCAGGCAGAGGAAGGGCCTAATTATGCACTCATGGCTTACTCATCTTCAAGTTCTGACTCAGAGGTATCCAATGATTCAAATTGTTCAAAATCTTGTATGGAAACTGTTAAATTACTTAAATCTCAAAATGATCAACTATTAAGAGATTTAGAGAAATCTAGTTTAATGGTTTTAGGTTATAAAACAGGTTTAGAATCAGTGGAAGAAAAACTTGAATTTTATAAAAAGAATGAGTCTGTTTATGTTGAAAAAAATTAATGGCTTAAAATGGGATATTCAAGTAGGAGAAATAACTATTAGAGAGCTTAGGAAGAAGCTTAAAAAATTCAAAAAGAAAAAGATAGCATTCAATTTAATGTAGATAAATTTGAAAATGCATCTAAAAGTTTAAACAAGCTCATAGAGTATCAGATAATTGACAATTGCAAGAAAGGTTTAGGCTATGAAAATTATAATTCAGTTCCACCTCCCTACACAGGAAATTTTATGCCTCCAATACCTGATTTGTCTTTTATTGGTTTAGATGAGTTTGTTAATAAGCATGTAGTTGAGAACAGTAAAGCTATGTCTAGTGAAGAAGTACCTAAGGAAGTTAGGAAGTGTAATGATGCCCCAATTATTGAAGACTGGGTGTCAGATAGTAAAGAAGAAAATGTGTCTCAAACTAAAACTGAGAAGAAAATAGTTAAGCCTAGTATTGCTAAGATAGAGTTTGTCAAACCTAAGCAACAAGAGAAAACTGCTAGGAAAACTGTTAAACAAGTTGAGAAACATAGGCAAAACACTTACAGTCCAAGAGGCAATCAAAGAAATTAGAACAATATGATGTCTTAAAGACTAGGAAGCAATTTTGAGATGTCTAATAAGGCTTGTTATGTGTGTAGAAGCTTTGATCATTTGCAAGTTGATTGCAATTACCATCAAAAATAGTTTCAAAATCAAAGGATGGTAAAAACTATTTGGAACAATGCTCAAAGGGTGAATCATCAAAACTTTGCTAAAAAGACTCACCCCTGTGCTAAAAAGAACATGGTTCCAAAAGCAGTACTAATGAAGTCTGGCTTAGTATCAATTAATACTGCTAGACAAGTTAATACTGCTCACTCAAAAACAACAGTGAATGCTGCTAGACCAATGTCATATCTTTCTAAAATAGCATATTTAACTGTTAAGAGGCTCATTCATAAGAACTCAGCATTTAAAAACAGTAATATTAATCAAAGGGTTAATACTATCAGGGGTAAAGAAGTTAATACTGCTAGGCCAAAAGCAGTAGTTAATGCTGTTAAGGGAAATAATGTTAATGTTGTTAAGGCCTCAACTTGTTGGGTTTGGAAACTAATGACTAAAGTTTTAGACCATGTTTCTAAACACAACAGTGCATCAATCACCCTAAAGAAGTTTGATTATATTGATGCACAAGGCAATCCAAGGTGTTAGTGATGATTGGGTTCCCCAAAAGAAACTGATTTCTTATCTAATGGGTAGAGGTTTTAATTCCCTCAATTGGATTTACAGGAATCCAGGAGTGATTGATATGGATGCTCAAAGGCACATGACAGGGAACCATGTCCTAGCTACAGACTATGAAGAAATAGATGGAGAAAAATGTTCTTTGAGGGAACCCTAAAAGAGAGAAAATCACAGAAAAATGTACCAGTAAAACTGTAATTATCTAGATTTTACAAAATATGTATTTTGTGAGAGAGTTAAGTTTAAATCTCTTTAGGTGTCCCTCACAAAATGTTGATAAAACGAATATATTCTTTTTATGGCATTGTATGTAAATATTTTATCTCTAAAACTTTAAGCTAATTGATGAAAGGCAAGTTTTACTTAGAGATTCCTAGAATGAACAATATGTAAGTGTTCATTTAAAGAACATATTCCTAAAGGAGGTTTAACCTTGCTTTTTGCAAAATACCTAGCAGATGAATCCTAAACATTGCATAGAAGGCTAGGTCCATTTAAATTTTAAAACCATGAATAAATTGTTAAGAGAAATCTTTAATGAGGTTTTACTCTTTTAAACTTTTTGAAAATGAACAAACCTGTGTTTTGTTGTCAAAGAGAAGCACACAGAGCCTCTTGTAAGTCCAAAACAGAGAACTCAATTAGTCTTCCTTTACATTTGTTACATATGGACTTGTTTGGTCCAACATTTGTAAAAAGCCTTATGAAGAAAATATATTGCCTTGCAAAATCTAAAAATTTAAATTTCATTTCATATTGGTAATTTTGAATATAACTTAAAGTTTATTAATAAGTATTTGAAAATAAAACCTTAGGTTATAATTTTGGAAATTATAAAGATATAACATAAGGTATTTTGTTTTTAAAAAAAAATAAAACTTATATATGTATATATATATATATATGGCCGGCCATATTTAAAAAATATATATATATTTTGTAATTTTGTATATTTACTTTCTTTTTATTAAAAAACCTATTTTAAGGGATAAGTATTAAAAGGTTTTAGCAAGTATTTTGTGTAATCTTCAAATGGGAAAAAAAAATTGTCCCCCTTCTTTGCTTCATATATCCGGCCCCTATAGGTGTTGATACACCAAAATCTTTTAATTTTGAAGTCTAGCTTAATTAAGGAAAATAGTGTAAGAAGAAAAGGAATAAATCTTTTAATTTACAAACAAGTTATTTGTGTTTTTCTCTTCCTTTTTTTCCCTAAATTATTCCGCCCTCTCTCCATAACATCCCCTCAATCATTCTCTAAAAATTTTCTCTTCATAATTTTGTGTATTCCTCCATAGAAGCTTCGAGCAAGAAGAAGGTTTAGGTGTTTTGGGTAATCCTTGAAGTTTTGGTGTTCTTAGTGTGATCCTTAGTGTTTGTTATTGTTCTTGTCTTCATCTTGGTCTCCATAGGTAATTCTTGATTTTGTTTCACTCTTGTTGTCACCATGATTACATATGCAAAAGTTTTCATAAAAACCTAAAAGATTGTAAGAAATAATGTGTTTATGTCCTTGTTAATTTCTCTTGGGTTTAATCTAATTAAGATGGTTAAATTACATGTTATGAAACCCTAAAATGATCATTAATTGTGTTATTAATAAAAACTACAAGATTAGAAACCCTAGGGTTGGTTTTGATGGGTGTTAATTAGGGTTTTCATGGTTAATAATTCTGGGCAGAATTTTAGGTCATGTTCAACGGGGTGTATCTTAATGATAAAAATTGATTTTAACATGATTCTTGAGCCTAAGATTAAATTCAGAGAGTCTAGTTTCTGGAAAAGTTAATTTCATAATTTTTCAAGGTGGGAAGGTTGGGTTTTGGTTGCTAAAAGATAAAGTGTCAAAACTGGGAATTCAGTCCGAAAAATTCAGTTGTAGTATTTGATTTTTAATTCTCAAACCATAACGAATTAGCCTTTGAAATTTACATGGGTTAATATTCATAATATTAGCTACGACCATGATTTATTTGAGATTTTTCTGAATTGTCTAAGTATGGTAAATACGCGTCCACTTTTCAAAGGTTCTGCCAGGTCAAAATTCGGGTTTGTTTTGGGTAACAAGGGTCAAAGGGATACTTAAACATGGAAATAAATTAAACCAATGATCATGGGTATATTAGACATATGTAAGAATCTCTGTAATTTTTTGTGTAATTTTAGAAGATGTTTTTATGGGTCATTTATGTATGGAATCTTACCTTAAATAAGTAGTCAAAATCTGAAAATTTTGGAAACCTTAATTAGGTCAAGTAAACTTTATTTATGGTAAGATCAAGTGATAAAACTTATGAAATAAAATAGATAATAATATGTAATCATGGATTTATGTAGATTCGGTGAAGAGGTTTTGATCTTTTGTCACCATGTTCATTCTTTCCGTTGCTTGTTGGTTAAGGTACAGATATTCCGTCCTTTTAGTAAGGACACTTCATTCTTATATGTTTGGCTACTTGATCTATTCGATATTCATTTGACATTCATTTGATTTTCTATTCGTAATCATGACTCATGTGATATTGACAATTCGTTTGATTTCGATATCGGGAGGGTGGGTGTGGGTTGGGGTGACTGGGGTATAAATGATTTTGGTATAATCTGGTTGATTCCTTTTTGTATATCTTTCTAGATTCGTTTCCATATTTGGATTATTTGAAACTTGTTCACTTATATCTTTGCTTTAATCTTGCCCGAGCTATTTGTATCTAGTCATGGAGGTACCATGACTATCATTGATGCACCAATGGCATGACACTATCTGTGGCGATGTGATTAGTCCACGGCATTCCCCTTTGTATTGTGCACTTAATTAGAATTGATTATATATGATCAACACTCGCCATAGTGCTTGTGTAGAATGGATAAAGCGTGTTTTGCAGGGAGCGTATGGACGCATCCTAGGTACTTTGTTTCGTTCAGTTTAGGTGAATGGTTGTGTGTGTGCAATACACCCCATATTACATTTGGTACATCAGGAGTCAAATCCCTTGGTACATTAGATTATGACATCGATTATTTGATTCGGGTCTATTCATGTATCATGTTTAGAATTGTTTGGGCTCGTGGGCATTTCCTTTGATTACTCTTATCCTATTCATTGTTCGATATATATCGTTTGGCATTTGTTCTGCAAGTTCTCGTGATCCGTTTCGTTCATTCCTTTGTTTTATTACCGTTATTATTATTATATCTGTTCACTGAGCGTTAGCTCAGCCGCGTTTTCTTTTTCCTGCGCATGTAATCTAAGGGGGAAGCTAGATATAGTGTTAGAGTAGGAAGCTTTAGAGGACCCTCCTTTAGAAGAACCCTATTTAATTGATTATGTTTTAAGACCTTTTTCATTTTGAAGATTCTTTTCAAGTCGACTTTGTTGGAAATTTTAATACAGATGAAAGTCATTTAATTTAAGACTTGATATTTTGATTAATAAAGTCCTTCCGCTTGCGTTTATTATGTCCGATATTACACCATAAATGTTGACCTCTTGGTCCTTTATCGTACGTGTTGTTTACACGCCACCTATCATAGATATTACAGTAGATTTACATGGGTTTTCTTTCTAGCTACTAAAGATGAGACTAGTGGCATTCTTAAGTCCTTTATAACTGAGATAGAAAATATAGTAGATCACAAGGTTAAGGTGATTCGATGTGATAATGGAACTGAGTTCAAGAACAGAGAAATGAATCAGTTTTGTGAGATGAAGGGTATTTTGAGACAATTTAGTATAGCTAGAACTCCTCAACAAAATAGATTTCTGAAGAAGATATACAACTAATAAGCAGCTAAGACTATGTTAGCTGATATCTAAGTGTGCCAACTAACTTTTGGCAGAATATAATACGGCTTGTTAAGTCCAAAATAGAGTGTTAGTAGTTAAGCCTCATAACAAGACCCCATATGAACTGCCATTCAGTAAAACACCAACTTTAAGTTTTATGAGACCATTTTGGGTGTCTTGTTACCATTCTCAATACCCTAATCACTTAGGTAAATTTGAGGGAAGGCTGATGAAGGTTTCCTTGTTGGATAACTCTTTGAATAGTAAAGCTTTAGAGTATTCACTAGTAGAAACAAGATAGTGAAAGAAAACTTGCAGTATAAGGTTTAGTGAGAGTATACCTAATGTTTAGGTAGTGGACAAGATTTGACTATTTAATATTGATGCACTAACAAGAACAATGAATTATGAGCCAATTGTTACAGGTACACAGTCTAATGATTTTACAGGTACAAAAGCAAGTGATAATGCAGGTCAAGCTAGAAAAGAGACAGCACCTGTCAAAGATTACATTTTGCTACAATTATGGACTGCTGATTCATCATTTTCTCAAAATCCAAAGAGTTCTTATGATGATGAATCCAAACCTTCAAGTGATGATGGAAAGAAGGTTGATGAAGATCCAAGAAAAGATAGTGAATATAAAGATCAAGAGAAGGAAGATAATGTCCGACATCACCAACAATGTTTTAATTACTAGTTTAGTTTAAACTGTTAATGCTGCTCAGCATAATAAAGGCCTAATTTTTTGTTGGGAAAAACAAGCATTGAACTTTCATTTGATCCAAATATGCCTGCTTTGGATGATGATAGCATATTTGACTTTTTAAGAGATGATGAAGATGATGGTGTAGAGACTGACATGAACAATTTGGATACAACAATCCAAATCAGTCCTAATCCAACTACAAGAATTCATAAAGATCATCCTCTTGATCAAGTGATTGGAGATTTGCAATCAGCTACACAAACAAGAAGGATGTCAAAGAATTTGGAGGAACATGGGTTTGTTAGTACTATTTAACAAAGAACAAACCATAAAGACCTTCAAAACTGCTTGTTTGCTTGCTTTTTATCACAGGAAGAACCCAAAAAGGTAATTCATGCATTGAAGGATCCAAGCTGGATAGAGGCTATGCAGGAAGAGCTTCTATAATTCAAGTTACAAAAAGTTTGGACTTTAGTGGATTTACCAAATGGAAAAAGGGCTATAGGCTCTAAATGGGTTTTCAGGAATAAAAAGGATGAAAGGGGAATTATGATAAGAAATAAAGCAAGATTGGTTGCTCAAGGGTACACACAAGAAGAAGGGATTGACTATGATGAAGTCTTTGCCCCTGTTGCAAGAATTGAAGCAATTAGGCTATTTTTAGCTTATGCTTCATTTAAAGATTTTATGGTGTATCAAATGGATGTAAAAAGTGCTTTTCTCTATGGGAAGATTGAAGAAGAGGTGTATGTATGTCAACCACCAGGATTTGAAGATCCAGACTTTCTTGATAGAGTATACAAGGTTGAAAAAGCACTATATGGACTACATCAAGCTCCTAGAGCTTGGTATGAAACCTTGTCAACATATCTGTTGGACAATGGGTTTCAAAGAGGGAAAATTGACAAGACCTTATTCATTAAAAGGCACAAAGGTGATATTTGTTTGGTCCAAGTTTATATGATGATATCATATTTGTTCAACAAAAAAGGGCTATGGAAATACATTGAGAAGTTTGATGCATGAGAAATTTTAGATAGTTCCTATGAGAACTTACATTCTTTTTTGGGATTACAAGTGCACAGAAAAGGATGGCATATTTATAGAGTCAAGATAAAATATGTTGTTGACATTTTAAAGAAATTTGGTTTAACCCGAAATCAGAACTGCAAGCACACCAATGAAAACTCAAAAGCCTCTGCTCAAGGAAGAAAATGGTGAAGAAGTGGATGTTTATATGTATAGGTCAATGATTGGTTCATTGATGTATCTTACATCTTCAAGACCTGACATCATGTTTGCAGTGTGTGCATGTGCTAGATGTCAAGTCAATCCAAAGGTTTCACATCTACATGCTGTGAAAAGGATTTTTAGGTACTAAAAGGACAACCAAAATTGGGCCTTTGGTATCCAAAGGATTCTCCTTTTGATTTGGTAGCATACACTGATAGTGATTATGCTGGAGCAAGCTTGGATAGAAAGTCTACAATAGAGGTTTGTGCAATTCCCTTGGATGTAGATAATATCATGGCAGTGCAAGAAACAGACAGTGGTTGAAAATTCCACAACAGAAGCTGTGTATGTGGCTGCTTCAAGGTGCTGGTTGGACAAGAGATTTAGGAATCATAACTAACTACTTGATTATGGGTACAATTTTATGCATACCAAGATCTTTATTGACAATAACAGTACTATTTGCATAATTAAAAATCCTGTTTTTCATTCAAAAATAAAGCATATAGAGATCAGACATCAATTTATTAGAGATTGCAATGAAAAGAAATTGATTCAAATGGTCAAAATCCATACTGATAAGAATGTTGCAGATTTTCTTACAAAATCTTTTGATGTAAGTAGATTTTAATATTTGATTGTTAGTATTGGAATGATGAATCTTTAAAGTCTTTTATCTCTTTATGTTTTTGTAGAGTTTTGTATGAATTAGTACTGTTATTCATCTCACTAAAGGTTTCTGCTGCTAAGTATAATTAGTACTGCTAGTTATACTTAGTTATATTTAATAGTGCTGAGTTTCTATCGTTAGTTATACTTAATACTGTTAGGTATAATTAATACTGCGATAATTGTGAAAATTGTTATGGCTTATGTTTTCTTGGTTTTTGGACTAACATTTTGCAGGAAAAGCAAAGAAAAGTGTTAAATTGATGATGGAAAAGCTGTTTAGCATGGAATTGGAGTTAATGCTGGTGACTCAAAGTTAATGCTGCTAGGAATAACTTACTTACTGGCTGTTCTAAAGATTAATGTTGCTAGGCATACACTACACTGCTGATTAACTACTGTTGGGTGAAAGGTTCATGTTAATTGAGGGTACTATACATAAATACTTCATAAGGGTTTCATCAGTCATTAATCGATTTCTTACTTTCGTAAACTCTCTAATCAAAAACAAACCCTAACTCAATTTATATCATCCTTATCAATTACACAACACAAATGGTCGACTCTACATTTGCGGGTACTCATAACTTGTCGCAATTTTTGTTTAAACCCGCAGAAAGTGACGATTTGAACAACTTATATTTCTGAATGCACACCCTCTTTAAAGTAGGCACCACCATCCAATCCTCTATCTAGTATAACTTGCATCGAATAAGTTTTCTAGGGGGGGGTCTATTCTGTCCAGAGTCAAAACTATCAATGGGGAAGCACAGTTACATGCTCTGGTAAATGGAAAGAAGATAATCATCACTGAGTCATCTGTTAGAAGAGATCTTAAACTAGAAGATGAGGGAAGGTATTGATTGTTAACCACACTCTACCATTTCTTAAACAACTTACATTGATGGGTCAGAGAAAGTTTTCACAGAAGCTCACTTTCTATAAGTCATTCTTCTCTCCACAATGGAAATTTCTGATTCATACTATTCCACAATGTCTAAGTCCAAAGACTACTGCATGGAATGATTTTAGTAGCACTATGGCATCTACTTAGCAACAAATCAGAAATTCAACTTTTCAAAGTTTATTTTTGAAGGTATGATTAGAAACTTAGATAATGTGTTTGGAAATTTTTTTATGTATCCAAAGTTTGTACAAGTGTTTGTGAATCAACAACTCAATGGGCTGCCAACTCATAAGAGAATTTATAATGCACTCTCTCACACTAAGAAGATTTTTAGAAATATGAGAAGGGTAGGCAAAGGTTTTTCTGGTAGAGTAACACCTTTATTTCCAACAATGGTGGTACAAAACCAATCAGAATTGGGTGAAGGTTCAACAAATCCAACTGATTCCCATCACACACCCACTATTACTCAATCATCTACTCAACCTCAAAAGACACAAAAACCTAGGAAGCCTAAAAGAAAGGACACTCAGGTACCTCAGCCTACTGATCCTAGTAAAAATGTTGCAGATGAAGTTGTCCATAAGGAGTTGGGTGACAATTGTTGGGAAGGTAGCCACTACTGAGCATCTAGATTTAGAAAGCAGAGCAGGACAGGGTAACATAACTAAGACCCGATCTAAGGCAACACCTAATGAATCTAGTATCCCTAGGAACAACTTCAGGTGGTGTCCCCAGTGCCAAGATACCATGGGAAATACTATTCGCTCACACAGGTTTGAGAATGTATCTAAACAATTCAATGATTCACTGCTCGCAAGAGGTAACATACTTCGAAGCGGTAAGGATAGACTTAAACTTGATGAATTGATGGCAATATGTACCACTTTACAAAAGAAGGTTCTTGATTTGGAGCAGACAAAGACCACTCAACAGATTGAGATTGATAGTTTGAAAAGGAGGGTCAAGAAGCTTGAAAAGAAAAGAAGTTCAAGAACTCATAAGCTGAAGAGATTATACAAAGTTGGTTTGACAGCTAGGGTAGAATCCTCTGGTGATGAAGAAAGTTTGGGTGAGCTGATAGAAGAGAGTTCAAAGAAGCAAAAGGTGGATGATGACAAAGAAACATCAGAGCTTAAACAGTGTTTAAAAATCATTCCAGATGAAGAAGAGGTAACAATTAATGTTATACCTTTAGTTGTTAAGTCTCCAAGTATTGTTGGCTAGAAGATTCACAAAGAAGGAAAAAAATCTATAATCAAATAATAAGAGTTGATGGAAAGTCTCAAATATACAGAATCTTTAGTCATATACTTAAAAGTTTTAGTAGGAAGCTTAAGTACAAGTTGGTAGAGAAGCTAAATATAGTCAACAAACCATTGGAAGACTGATTGTTGTTATGGGGAGATTTAAAGACAATGTTTGAACCACATGTAAAAGATACATTATGGAGGAATCAACAAGACTACAAAGATTGGATTGTAACAGTATGAACTCAAGTGGAGTACATCCTTTAGGATGCCACATGTGCACATATCATTATGTTTGGTAGAGAAGAAGTATCCCTTTATACCATCTACACTTACAATGATGTTGGAAAAGAAGCTTCAAATTGATTATGAAAGTGAAATGGCTTATCAGCTTCTTAAATCCATCATAAAACAGCTTAAGAAGAAGTAAAGAAGTGTTTGGAAGCATCCTCCTAGTGTTGATGAAGCTTTAAATGAAGAAACTTGATGATTTTGAAGAAGAATATCAAGTTTAGGGGAGGATTGTTAGGATTAAAAACCTTCTTGATGCTGTTGAAATTATTACTGCTCATGTTTTTGTTAATACTGCTCTAATGAAGTGAGTGTTGCTCATGAACTTCAAAGAAAATATATTAAGTAGTTACTACTGATGGTATAAATTATGCTGCTAGTAAAAGTTACTACTGCTAGTACAAAGACTGCTTGAAGTTAATGCTGCTGAAGAGTTACTACTGCTCAAGAAAATATTCTAAGTAGTTAGTACTGCTAGTGTTAAGTTAGTTATTGCTATGTAAGTAGTACTGTTTTGTAGTACTTGCTTACTTGATACGTATTAGTTTTTTATCAAAAGATTTTATAAACTTAGTGTAAAGTATTGGTAAAGCCGAGTAGGAACTCCTTGGTGTATAAGGAGTCCGTAGGGCAAGAGATTGAGGTACCAAAACCAAAAATCAATCTTTTTCTTAGCTTCAAGGTCTTTGTAACCCTAATACTTTGAGAGTATTCGTATTATTATCATTATAATATTGGAACTTATTTGTTGAATTGTATGTTCATTGAATTACTGTTTTATTGATAACTCTTCTTAATATTAAAGATTAGATTCTACATAATCTAATATGACTAAACCTTAAACAAGTTTCTACTATAGTTGTGTTAGATTTATCTAATATAACTAAACCTTTAACAAGCATAAGGAATTCGATCTATTGAAGTGGGATCCAACAAACGCCATATCCACTTGAATAATAAAGCTCTATTCAGTGCATACAAACTCGACACACCTAAACCTCCTTTCTCTTTGGAGGCCAGAATCTTATTCTATTTAACCCAAACCGGCTTCTTGTCCTTATGGTCTATACTATTGAAAAAATGAGATCTGATGGATTCCATTCTACGAAGAACTTGCATGGGAGCTTTGAATAATGATAAATGGTAAATAGAATGATCCTAGACCGAATTTTTAAGAGATTAAATGCCCCCAATAGCTAATGTTCTTCATCTCCTTAGATAAACGCATAGTTAGGTATTAATAAGTCATTACATGATTAAGTACGAGACATAAGGTCACCAACCTTCGATCCTAAATAATAGAATGGAGCTTTAAGCCTCGTACATCCAATCTTGTTAGCTTCCTGATCAATGGTCTCGTTAGCCACAGATATCCCCATTAGTTTACTTTTAGTCATATTGATACGAAGCCCCGAAACACGATAAAAACATTCCAACACCTGTATGATAGAATCAATATACGAGCTACTGCATTGGCCCATGAAAACTGCATCATCAGCATAAAAAAGGTGAGAAAGTTGGAGAGACGATCCTAAAGATATACCTCTAAACATGCCGGCATCTACCACTCTTTGAACTAAAATATGAAGACTTTCCATAATCAATATAAATAGGAACAGAGAAAGCGGATCACCCTGCTTGAGGCCTCTATGAAATTGAAATTCGTTGGTAGGACTTTCGTTTACTATAACTGGGCCTCTAGAAGACCTAAGACAACTCTGGATCCAACCACGCAGTTTATCTCCAAAACTAAACTTTTGTAAGACATCGTCTAAGTAATCCCAACGAACCGAATCATACGCCTTTTCAAAATCAACCTTAAAGATCCTCATCTGTTTCTTTTTCTTTTTACACCACTGGAATATCTCATTTAAAATGAATGGGCCATCTAGGATTTGTCTATTAGCAACGAAAGCCGATTGAACTTCATTGACGACATCTCTTAAAACGACCACAAGGCGGTTTGATATAATCTTTGCGATAATCTTGTACAAGCTTCCTATTAGAAAGGAATTAGGTCCTAAAGTCTTTCGACATATTAGCAATTGTTAGTTTTTGGTAAGCTCTAAAGAAGAATTAACGCCATTTAGCTCGAAACAGCCATACTGGAAAAAAGAGCAAACAGCCTGAACCACCTCATTCTCTAAAAAACTACAGTATCTACGGTAAATCCAAAAGTAAATCCGTTAGGGCCTGAAGACTTGTCGATCCCACACTCCCATACTACTCTTTTGATTTTGTCTCGAGTAATTTCACTTTCCAAATCAATTTGTTGCTCTGACTCGGCTTATTTGGAAATTCTATGTTAAGTTGCAGACGCGGATCCTTAGGTTGGTCAAAACGCTTAGTAAAGTGAGATAGGAACTCACTCTTCACCAAGCTTGGAGAAGTCAACCCCCGCTCCGTCAACTAGGATTTACCTCATAGCACGTTGAATTCTTCTGTTGTTTAGGGATTCCATGGTAATACTTAATTCTCATCTCCTTCAATAGCCCATTTGATTTTAGCCTTTTGAGCCACCTCCATCGAAGCAAGTTTTTCAATATCTTGTAAGGATTTTGAGATAACTGCTCTTCTGTTATAAACATCCGAGTTACCCTCTCATTTATCAATCAATAAGTCAATCTCAGATAATTCTTCTTTAAACGTCTTTTGCTGATTATTTGAATTCTCTTTCTTTTCCTTTATCCATGCACGAATATGCTCTTTAAGAAGTTTCATTTTCCTCCTAAACTTAGTTATGGCATTAGTATCTGATATATTTAATTCTTTCTAGGTTCTCTCCACAAAGGTATCAAAACCCTCTATTTCAAACCAATAATAAAAAAATCAAAAAGGAATTAGGCCATAATCGAACTTAGCCTCGCGCAATAAAATGGGCCTATGGTCAAAGAGATAGCGTTCCAATGTAGATGCTGAGATATTAGGACATGAACCCATTAAGCCTTCAGAAATAAAGAAGCGATTCAGTTTGCTCATTTTGTTAGCGGATTTGTGACACCATGTAAAAGAATATCCACCTAACGGGACTTCTTCCAAGCCTGCGGCCGAAATAAACGAATTAAAAGCGTTGGCAGCTTTCACATTGAAATTGGAACCGTACCTTTCAGCTTGTGTACGAACTTCGTTGAAATCACCCATTATAACCATTTCACCGTTTCAGTTATTAATCACAACGGTCAAGTAATAAGAAGCTTCTTACCATTAGAAATCCATTCTCCTCTAATAAGAACAAAGTAATCAGAAACCATGGAATTAACTTTTTGAAACATCTTCGGATCCCACACACAAAGAATACCACCCGAAAATCCAACAGATGGACTGTATACATACTCGAAATTGAAGTTTCTCCAACACGCCTTAATGTTGAAATTTTCAATATCTTACATTTTAGTTTCTTGTAAAGACAAAAAAATTCACCTTGTTGGTAGCACATAACTCGTTAACCCAATCGTTTTTAGCCTTCTGGGCGAGGCCTTGAATATTCAATGACAGAAAATTCATTTTTGATTCACGTGTGCTCCTTGAGACCCAATAATCTCTTCAATATTTTTTGAACATCCCTCCATATTACACCCCATGATTTGTCCAACCTTCACCAAGTTCATTTCTTTATTTGTATATCGTGAATCATTTAAGCAACCGTTTGTGTGTAGACTTAGCGTTATAGATTTTATGTTAGCTTGAAGATAATATTGTTTCCAGCATACTTTTGGTACATAAAGTATTTGACTAGTACGATTATTTATGTCATTGTTCATGTTTGGATCTAGCCATCTAGATTTGAGCTCATCTCATGAAGAACTAGATACGAGACCCAAAACTATGCAAATGAAGGTCAATCATAATGTAACTTTTTTTTAAACAACACATATAAAAAGCTTATGACGAGTTGAACTAGGGTTGTAATGGAGTCAAGCGAAGCTCGAGCATCACAGGGCTTAAGCTCGGCTAGAAAATAATAAAGTATGCATTAACTTGGTTTGATAGCTTGACGAGGTTTAATCATCCAGGCTCGAGCTCGGGTCGAAAAGATTGAATTTATATATAAACATCAAATTCAATAGCCAAACTCGTCAATAAATAAATAAAAATACGCGATAAACTTAAGAACAAAGAACACATACAAAACATTTGAAAGAATTAGAGTTTAAATTGTCTTACAACTATATAATTATTATACCAATATTCACGTTAGCCTTTAATTTGTTTATATATATATGTCTAATAAAAATATATATGTTTATGAATACGACAGGGAAGAACAAACAAATCCTCCAGGACTCCGTGAGAACTACATCCGCTGTAGATCTCGAAGAGTTCTGCGAAAAGCACTATGAGAAACTACTACCAATCATGGCAGATAAGTATGAGTATGAGAAGAGAAAGAAAGAAAAGCTGGAGGAAGTAAAAGCGAGGCTCGACTTTGGCGATGCCCGGAAGAAGAGCACTAGGGCACAGGAATCCGCGTATTCTGAGTCCAGGACAGTATCGCCAAGAAGACGGAGACGCTCTCGCAGCCCGCGTCACAATCCTAGCGTCTTCACTAGGTTGAGGCGCGAAAGGTCAAGATCGCCACGGCATGAGTACAAAAATAAGGAAAAAAGAGAGAGCACCGTGTTCAAGAGACTCGGAAGCAGAGGACGGAGTACTTCCGCGCATTCTGATAGCCGTCAGGAAAGCTCAAGGTACATGGAAAATTACTCTGAAAGCGAAGATAGTGAAGGGGGGCATTGGAAGTCTAAATTACGAAGGAAAAAGTCCAATGTTGAAGATGATGATCTCTCCCAACCTTGGGTATGCGCCGAGACTGATCCGTTCACGTCTCGAATCCGTCACTTCGACTTCCCGAAAACACGAATGCCAAGTCATGTGAAAACGTACAACGGAGCAAGAACCATGAATGATCCACTTTGAATATCTAATCTTCCAGGAATCAGCAAAAACGAAGAGGTGGAGCCATGCCAACATGGGTCACATGTTTAAATTTCCACACTCACCGGAAATGCTCGAGTATGGTTTGACGATCTCCCCCAGAATCAATAGATTAGTTTACAATGACCTAGATAACATTCCTGAAAAACTACCTCCAACAGAAAAAGTGCATCAGAGACCCCATAGTACTCCACAACATCAAACAAAGAGACGGAGAGTCCACAGAAGACTTCATACAAAGGTATAAGTCAGAAAGTGGAAATGTTAAAGGAGCACCGGAGTGTATGAGAATCTCCGGATTCGTACATGGAATCACAATCGCTGAGCTCTCAAAATATTTTCACGAGAAAATTCCAAAAACAGTAGACGAAATAATGCAGTCTTGCCACGTCTTTTCATCAAGGCAAGAGGCGGCCCTCAAATCAAAGAAAGAAAAAGTACCCAGGCCTGGAGCACCCCGAAAGGGAATCAAGGCAGAATTCAAAAAAGTAGGGCTATCCGCAGCCAACATAAGAAGGAGAAAAGCACCAGACGGTCAACTCTTCTCACGAAAACTCCGAAGGAAATTTGGTCTTGGAAAAAGAAAAATTCAAGACCCAACCTCCAATGACAACCCCGGTTGAAAAGCAAACCCACAACAAGTTTTGCGAGTTATCACAGAGAAGTGGGAACAATACAGATAGAATCTACCAACCTGAGGAAACAAATGAGGACAGCTCAAAGCCCGGAAACTGTCGCACATAATTCCGGAGACTGAAGCAAAACAACGGAAAAGAACAAACAAAAAAGGAAAGGTGAAACCTCCGGAAAAAGGAGATAGCCGCAGGCAATCTTAAGATCCAGTTCATGGCAAAAAAGCAATTAAAAAAAAAAAAGGACGAAGATAACTCAAAGTTTTCTCACCCGACCTCGAAAATATCATTCCCCTCCCCTTGGGGAACGAAAAATGAAGGGATCAGAAGGGTCCCCTAATAATAGAAGCAAGGTAGGAGGGCACCAAGGCACCACATGTGTATGAACGGAGATCGTCATTTCAAATACTTTACACACGCTTTAATCGACTCCGTCCGGAAATAAGAAACCAAATGGTCCCGGCCACAACTTCGCTAGTAGGGTTCAGCGGTGAAATAAAATGGCCATTAGGACAAATAACACTTTTAGTGAAGGTCGGGGGATTGACCGAACTTCAACAACAGCATGGATGGACTTCATGGTGGTAAGATCAACGTCTCCGTTTAATGGAATCATTGGAAGACCAGGGTTGCGGAAAATAAAAGCGGTCCCATCAACAACGCACGTAATGATAAAGTTCTCGGTTATAGGAGGAACACTTACGCTAAAAAGTAGTAAAATCATTCCCGTTGAATGTGCAATGATCTCCGGACCAGAAGACCAATCCCCTCCGATGAACAAAGTAAAAGAGGAAAGGATTAAAGTGGCAATCAATCCGGAGCATCCAGAACAAACAGTAATGATTGGTTCTAACCTCACGAAAAAAACCAGAAGTAAGCTGTGCAACTTACTTCAACGCAGCATGGATATATTCCTTGGCCCCGCCAACGGATTATACGAGCATTCCAAGGCAGATAGCGAACATAAGTTTAAATGTACGGAAAGGTGGCTAGCGCGTTAGGCAAAAGAAAAGAGCCACCGCAGAAAGGAATGAAGCAAATAAACGACGAGTTATAGAAGCTTATGACAACTGGGATAATGAGAGAAGTTCATTATCACGATTGGCTCTCTAACCCGGTGATGGTAAAGAAGAAGTGACAATAGTTTGGAGAATGTTGCGTTCTGATTTTAAAGACCTCAATAAGGCTTGTCCCCAAAGACGTTACCCCCTGCCGAAATAACCGAAGGTCGAATCTTATGTGTGGATTCCCCTTCAAATGCTTTCAGGACTCAATACCAGGGGTATCATCCAAATACAAATGGCAGAAGGAAAGAGAGGAAAAGACAGGTTCATTACAAACCATAGGTATTTTTTTGCTACATAAAAATGCCTTTCGGTCCTAAGGACCGCCGTGCAACTTATCAGCGGCTATAGACACAAACATTCCACGGACATGATCGGTCCGAAACCTCGAGGTCATACGGAGATGATTGGTCATAAAAATCCGCATGGAGGATGAGGTTTGTCCGCACATTGAACAACATTTAAGACCCTCAAAAATTCAACAATAAACTGAACCCAAAAAAGTACACCTTTGGAGTTGAGGAAGGAATGTTCTTAGGATACCAGGTCAATACTAAAGGCATTAAGATTTGCCCAGACAAGGTAGACGCCGTATTAAGCCTACAGTCACCAAAATGCTTGAAAGACGTGCAGAAGTTAAACGAAAATTGGCGAGCTTTACACAAGTTCTTACAAGGGCAGCGAGAAATCATTAACCAATTTTTCAAAACTTTGAAAAAATGCACAAAAAGAGTGACTTTCTATGGACAGAGGAAGCGAAAGCTGCATTCAAACAAATGAAGGAACATATAGCAAAGTTGCCTATGCTCACCGCTCTAGAAGAACAAGAGGAACTCATTGTCTACCTGGCAGCATCCAAGGAGGCGGTGAGCGCCGTACTAATGACAGAAAGGGAAGCCAGGCAGATGCCAATCTACTTTGTAAGCCGGGCGCTACGGGGCCCGAAAATAAACTACACCGCCATGGAAAAATTAGTACTGGCATTAGTACATGCAAGCAAAAGGCTAAGAAGATACTTCCAAGCTCACCCTATCACAGTAATAACAGATCAACCCATCAAAAACATACTATCAAACCCGAAAGTCGCTGGTCGGATGCAAAAGTGGAGCATACAATTAGGAGAGTTTGGTATACATTATAGGCCAAGAGTATCTGTGAAAGGGCAAGTATTAGCCGATTTTATTGTAGAAAGACCAGAGGATGAAGGACAGGACAACTCCGCAAAAGAAGAAGAGCCGCTCCCGGCACGGTGGACCTTGTTCACGGACGGATCATCTTGCGTAGACGGATGCGGAGCAGGAGTGATACTCACGGATCCAGAGGGAATGGAGTTCACATACGCTTTGAGATTTCAGTTTGAAACAACTAACAACGAAGCAGAATACGAAGCATTGATAGCGGGATTGCGAATAGCGGAAAAAATGGGTGTCAGAAACCTCGAAGTGAATGTAGACTCAAAACTGGTAGCAAACCAAGTAAATGGGACTTACATTGCAAAAGAAACAGACATGATCAAATACTTGGAAAAGGTAAGAGCACTGACTAGTACCTTCCGTGCGTTCTCAATAAAGCAAGTCCCGAGAAGCAAGAACAAAAAGGCAGATGCACTAAGCAAAATGGCGTCCACCAGTTTTGCACATCTCAGCAAACAGGTGTTGGTGGAGGAATTGAAAGAAAAATCCGTAAACGAAAGAGAGGTGCTCGCCGTGGTAGAAGAAGAAGGGGATACCTGGATGACCCCAATTCATGAATACCTCACGGATGAAACTTTACCAGCAGAAAGGAAAAAGGCAAGGGCGATAAAGCGTAAATCACAACGTTTCGCCATCATCAACGGAATACTATACAAAAAATCCTTTCTAGGCCCATGGCTTCGATGTGTAGGACCTTCACAAGCAAACTACGTCTTGCGGGAAATACACGAAGGCTCGTGTAGCATGCATGCGGGCACACGATCCGTCGTTGCCAAAGCTTTGAGGACCGGATATTACTGGCCGACAATGCACATAGACGCAAGGGCGCTTAATAAAAGCATGTCAAGAATGTACAAGTACACAAACCAGTCCCAGGAAATCCGCAGGAAAAAGTTGAATCCGATCACATCCCAATGCCATTTTTCAAATGAGGGGTATTGACATAGCTGGGGCCTTTCCCGAAATGACCCGACAAAGTTTAATTTCTAATAGTGGGCTCATGGATACATTACCAAAGGATAGAAGCAAAAGCAGTAGCACCTATCACAGGAAACCAGGTCAAAAAAATTCGTATGGAAAACATAGTAGCAGATTTGGTCCCTTCCAGGAAAATCCCATATCTGATAATGAAACCAAATTAGGAGATAACCCCTCAAGATTGGTGTAAAAATTGATGCATTCATTAACATTTTTGCTTCCGTAAAACATCCTCAGATGAACAGACTGGTTGAAAGAGTAAATAGGAGTCTAAGGGAAGGAATAAAAGCAAGGCTAGGCAGGGAAAACAAGAACTGGTTGGAAGAAATCTCTCACGTACTTTGGGCACACCATACCATGATCAAATCCAGTAATGGGGACACTCCGTTCTCATTAACTTACGGAACGGAAGCTGTCATCCCAGCGGAAATTGGAATGCCCACGTTCAGGACAGCAGAAGTAAACGTTGACGAAAATGATGAAGCGTTGGAAATTAACTTAGATCTGGTAGCTGGGAATCAACTTGGACCTCATAGAAGAAAGAAGGGAGCAAGCAGCAATACAAGAAGCAAAAAGCAAGAAAAAGATGGAAAAATATTACAACTCAAGAGTCCGCGGAACAAGTTTCAAGCCGGGTGATATGGTCTACCGCAGCAATGAAGCAAGTCATGCTAAGGACGAAGGCAAACTTGGACCCAAGTGGGAGGGACCATACGAAGTTAAAGAGTCGCTTGGAAAGGGAGCTTACAAACTCAAAGACTGCAAAGGAAATGAAATACCGAGGACATGGAACATTTGTAATCTCAAAAAATGTTATATACATGAAGTGTAAGAACTTGCCCGGCACATACGATGCTCCGGAGGGCAATATCTTTATTTGCATTTTGTAATATGTTGAATTTCAATGAAAAGTGGGGATTAGCTACCCCCACGAGTTTTTAATTTTTAAATTGTCTTTACTTTGCAAAATTATATTAATTGATTAAGACGCGCATGCTAGGAGCCACGCTCCACAAAAATATTATCCCGTATAATAAAGGATTGAGCAACCTCAAAATCAGCTCAGGCGCGTAAGAGGTATTGCAAGCCCAGCACCGGGAGAATAACCCACAAATATTCACAAGACTATCCTACTAAAAGTATCACACGTGATATAAAAAGATAGCAACAACATTTATATATAACGGATATATCCAAAAATTGTTGTAAAGTTGGTTACATGAAAAATACCGCAACAAAAAGGCCACATACGGCCGCGGTATACACCATAACAGGAAGAACTATAAATAGCCAGGATATTTTAATTACAAGAGAAACCGTAAGGTCACATGCGACCGCGGGAGGAAAAATAAAAACACTTATAAAACAACATCCCTAGCTTCATCATCCAATTGGGAAAACGTAAGGCCACCTCCGGCTGAAGCATCGATCCTTCCTTCATTTTCCGAACCTAGGGTAGCGTTCTCCGGTACCACATCTGATGAATCCGGATTATCGTAATCTTCTACAGAAACGGAAGGATCAGCATGAGGAACAATGACCACAGTAGATAACACATTAGTAGAACTCACTTTTTCTCTCAATTCTTTTTCTTACTTGTACACTATGTCTGTTTTTATATCACACAACTCTCTTTCTGTTTTTCAATTCACCATTTCTCTTAATTTTTTTTACTCACCAAATCACTCTGTTTGTTTTTTTTAAATATTCATCTCTCTTTCTGTTTTCAACTCACCATTTCTCTCAATTCTTTTTCTTACCAAATCACTCTGTCTGTTTTTATTCTACACATCTCTCTTTCTGTTTTTATTCTCACCAATTCTCTCAATTTTTTTTCTCACTAACACTCTAAATTCTATTTTTTTAAATAACCAACTTTTCCATCATTAATCTAACAGTTTTCTTTGGTTTTTCTGTAAAATGTTAGTCCAAAAACAAAGAAAACACAATCCATAGCCATTTTTCACAATTATCACAGTATTAATTATACCTAACAGTATTAAGTATAACTAATAATATTAACTCAACAGTATAATAGATAACTAGCATCACTAATTATACTTAACAGCAGAAACTTTTAATGACATGGATAATAATACTAATTCATACGAAACTTTACATAACACATATAAGAAAATAAAAGATTTTAAGGATTTAGCATTCCAATACTAGCAATCAAATATTGAAACCTACTTACATCAAAAGCTTTTGTAAGTAAATCTGCAAGATTCTTGTCAATACGGATTTTGACCATTTAAATCAACTTCTTTTCATTGCAATCCCTAATAAAATGAAGTCTAATCTTTATATGCTTTGTTTTTGAATGAAAAAACAGGATTTTTAATTATGCAAATAGTACTTTTATTGTCGATAATGATCTTGGTATGCATTATAAAATTTATACCCTTAATCAAGGTTTGATTCTGAATCAAAGCATTGTCCATAATAACTTGAAGCAGCCACTTATTCAGCTTTTTTTTTTTTCTGTTTTAATTTGGGAATTTGCAAAACCTTGTCTGTTTCTTGCACTGTCATGATATAATCACTTCTAGGAATTGAAAACTCTTGTCGCTAGATTTCCTATCTTAGCTTGCTCTAGCTTAATTCACTGTTCGTGTATGCTACCAAATCACCAAGGAGAATCGTTTGGATACCAAAGGCCCAATTTTGGTTGACCTTTTAAGTACCTAAAAATTCTTTTCACAGCATGAAGATGTGAAACCTTTGGATTGACTTGGTATCTAGCATAGGCACACACTGCAAACATAATGTCAGGTCTTGAAGATGTAAGATACATCCATGAACCAATCATTGACCTATACATATGTACATCCACTTCTTTACCATTTTCATCCTTGAGCGGAGGCTTTTGAGTTTCCATTGGTGTGCTTGCAGTCTTGACTTCTGTAAACCTAAATTTCTTTAAAATTTCACCAACATATTTATCTTGACTAATAAATATGCCATCCTTCTTCTGCTGCACTTGTAATCCTAAGAAGAATGTAAGTTCTCCCATAGAATAATTTGATTGTCTCAGGCATCAACTTCTTGAAATGCAATGCATAACTTCTTATTTGTTGAACCAAAGATGATGTCATCCACATACACTTAAACTAGCAAAATATCACCTTTATGCCTTTTGATGAATAAGGTCTTGTCAATTTTCCCTCTTTTAAACCCATTGTCCAAACAGATATTGTCTGACAAGGTTTGCATACCAGACTCTAGGAGTTTGATGTCTGTAGTTATACAGTGCTTTTTAACCTTGTATACTCTATCAGGAAAGTCTGAGATCTTATATTCCTAGTGGTTAACATCAACACCTCTTCTTCTCAATTTTCCCATAGAGATAAAAAACAATTTTACATCCATTGTTGATACACCACAAAGTCTTTAACTGATATCATAAGCTTAAAATATAGCCTATTGCTTCAATTCTTGCAACAAAGAGCAAATGAATTCATTCATAGTCAATCCTTTCTTCTTGTGTGTATCCTTGAGCTACCAATCTTGCTTTATTTCTTATCATAATTCCCCTTTCATCTAGTTTATTCCTGAAGACCCATTTAGTACCTATAGCCCTTTTTCCATTTGGTAAATCCACCAAAGTCTAAACTTCTTGTAACTTGAATTGTAGAAGCTCTTCCTGCATAGCCTCTATCCAACTTGGATCTTTCAATGCATGAATTACCTTTTTGGGTTCTTCTGTGATAGAAAGCAAGCAAAAAGACATAGTTTTGAAGGTCTTTATGATTTGTTCTTTGTTGAATAGTACTAACAAACCATGCTCTCTAAATTCTTGAATGTTTCTTGTAGTGGTAGGTGTTTTCATATAAATCTTCAATCACCTGATTGAGAGGTATGATCTTTATAAATTCGTGTAGTTGGAAAGGAACTGACTTGGATTGGTTGTATCTAAATTGTTCATGTTCAGCCTCTGCACCAACATCTTCATTATCTCTTGAGAGGTCAAATATGCTCTATATCTTCCAAAGCAGGCATATTTGGATCATCTGAAAGTTCAATGCTTGTTTTTCCACCCAACATACAATAACTTCATTTGTATGCTAGCAGCATTAATATTGTTAGTGCTATTAACATTATCATCCTTCTCTTGATTAATACTTTCGCTATCTTTTCTTGGATCTTTATCAACCTTCTTATCAATCATCACTGAAGTTTTGATCCTCCCCCATCTTGAGAACTCCTTAGATCTGGGGAAAATGGTGGATCAGCAGTCCATAATGGTAGCAAAATATAATTTTTGACAGGTTCTGTCTCCTTTCTAGCTTGACCTGCATTATCACTTGCTTTTGTACCTGCAAAACCATTAGACTGTGTACCTGCAACAATTGGCTCATAATTCATTGTTCTTGTTAGTGCATCAATATCAAATAGCCAATCTGGTCCACTACCTACAACATTAGGTGTACTCTCACTAAACCTAATATGCAAGTTTTCTTCCACTATCCTTGTTCTACTATTGAATACTCTAAAGGCTTTACTATTCAAAGAGTATCCAACAAAGAAACCTTCATCAGCCTTACCATCAAATTTGCCTAAGTGATCTATGGTATTGAGAATGGTAACAGGACACCCAAATGGTCTCATAAAACTTAAAGTTGGTGTTCTACCATGAAAAAGTTCATATGGGGTCTTGTTATGAGGCTTAACTACTAACACTCTATTTTGCACATAGCAAGCAGTATTAACTGCTTCTGCCTAAAAAGTAGTTGGCAACTTAGAATCAGCTAGCATAGTCCTAGCAGCCTCAATTAGTGTCCTATTCCTCCTCTTAGCAACTCCATTTTGTTGAGGAGTTCTAGCTACACTAAATTGTCTCAAAATACCCTTCATTTCACAAAACTGATTCATCTCTCTGTTTTTGAACTCAGTTCTATTATCACATCTAATCACCTTAACCTTGTGATCTACTAGATTTTCTATCCCAGTTATAAAGGACTTAAGAATGCCACTAGTCTCATCCTTAGTAGCTAGAAAGAAAACCCATGTAAACCTACTGTAATCATCTGTGACAACTAGGCAATACATTTTCTTCTTAAGGATTTTTACAAATGTTGGACCAAACAAGTCCATATGCAACAAATGTAAAGGAAGACTGATTGAGTTCTCTGTTTTAGACTTACAAGAGGCTCTGTGCTGCTTTCCCTTTTGACAAGCAACACAGGTTTGATCATTTTCAAAAAGTTTGGAAGGTAAACCTCTTACAAGATTTCCCTTAACCAATTTATTCATGGTTTTAAAATTTAAGTGACCTAGCCTTCTATGCCAAAGTTTAGATTCATCAGATGTGGCTTTTGCAAAAAGGCAAGTTAAACCTCCTTTAGGAACTATGTTCTTTAAATCAACACTATACATATTGTTCTTTCTAGGAACTCTAAGTAAAACTTAACTTTCATCAATTAACTTAAAGTTTGGAGATAAAACAATACATTCAGTGTCATTAAAAAGAACACTATTCTTTTTATCACACATTTGTGAGACACTAAAGAGATTAAACTTTAACTCTCTTACAAAATACACATTTTCAAAATCTAGATTACCAATTTTAATAGTAACTTTTTCTTGTGATTTTCCCTCCTTTGGGGTTCCTTCCAAAAGTAACATATACTCCATCTATCTCTTCATAGTCTGTAAGATAGGACATTGATTGTGATTTTTATATACGCAAAAATATAATATAATATTATACCAAAAAGAGTAATTAAGAACTTCCCAAAAGTCTCCCTTAAGAAAAGCTCACTCTAAAAGATATATATAATATATAATACGTATATTTAACCGGGAAGAATGATCACCCGGGTCGTTTCCCCAACGACTTGTGAAATTGAAACCTTGCTTTAGCTTGGATTATGATTTGAATGAGAGAAAATATATTTTTTTGATTACCTATAACTACTAAATTAAACAACAATTAAAATAAACAATTAAAAGCAATTAAACACTTAACAATTAACGGGAAACAAATAAAACGCGATAATTAAGCAAATACACTAAAATTAACTCCTAAAAATGCAAACTAAATTCCTAAACCTAAAATAGGACAAAAGAAAATTTTTAGAAAAAGAAAAATATTTTTTTATTGATTTATTTTCGTATTTTTTAATGAATTAAAAACTCATTAAATTCTAATTAAAATCCTAAAATATAACAAATTAAAGTCCCTAAAAATTGAGAAAAATGATTTTTAAACTTAAAAAGTTATAAAAAAACAAAAAACTAAGAAAATAATTTACACTAATTTAAAATTAAAATTCCAATATTTTAAAATTAAAATAAGAGCTCAAAAATTGAAAATTAAAATCTAAAAGTGTTGAAAGGTGACTTTTCTGGATTGTAAACCTAAAGTTATTTAACTAATGCTAAAACATATTTTTTTGATATTTTGTTATATAAACTTTTTACTATTTTTTCTTTATTATTTTGAAAGTTATAAACCTAAGAAAAATGCTTAAAATTAATTCTACAACTGGAAAAACATCTCAAATTTCAGGAAAAGTCATAGATATATAGTAAATTGGGGGAAAAATAAGAAAACTTACCCAGCTTATCTAATAAGCTAGGTAAATGAGCTTATAATGTAAAGGTCTAAAATGAAAGAAAGTGGAGTAAAATGTGTTCTAAGTATTAAAAGGAGGGAGTTATGGATGGATTAGCTATTGACTGCCCAATGGTAAGACGTATGGTTATGTGAGAAGGAGACAGTGTGTTCACGTCTGGCAACTCCCATCTATTTTGCAGTTTCTATTATTGATTTCTTATTTTATTTGTTTTTCACATTGAAACAAAAACTAATTACTAAAACTTAAAGAATACACTTTTTTAAGAACTTTTAATGAAAACAATACTAGCTGAAACTCAAAGATAAGCTCAAAAAGAGCTTATGAAGAACTGATTGCAGAAAGTAGGTTTTTGAC
The DNA here is from genome assembly GCA_026074375.1 of Tanacetum coccineum. Taxonomy (NCBI): domain Eukaryota; kingdom Viridiplantae; phylum Streptophyta; class Magnoliopsida; order Asterales; family Asteraceae; genus Tanacetum; species Tanacetum coccineum. The sequence goes on from BQNB010026932.1 coordinate 55,555, forward strand.
TCAACTTTTCACGTTTACCACTAACAAAAAGCTCAATTTAATGCTCAAATTACAAAACAAAAGAATTTCTAGAAAGCTTATGATGTGTTTAATGCTAATATGAAAAGAGAATTGAGCTGGAAACACATAAAGACACTGAAAATGATGATTAAAGCAACTAACTCAAATTATGACTCAAAGAGTTCAAAAACAAAATAAGCTCAAATGCTTAATAAGCCAATTCAGATCCTATAATTTTGAAGATAAGCTAACTAATAAGCCCTAATGAAAACCTGCTATCCAGTTTTTCCAATAATCAACAAAATGAAGCACTTATAAAAAGAAAATATCTAGACTACTTATTTTTGGTATTTTTGTGTTTTTGATGAACTTTTTGACAGCAAATGCACCCTAAGATTTAAGCTATAATTGAAAATTAAAACCTAAACTATATTAAGCTGATCCTAATCTATAATTAACTTTAATTTTAAAAACCTAAAACTTAAATTTACCAACTAAAATGAAACCAAGAGTGACAGCAGTGGTAACTTTGTTACCACTGCTAGTGCAAATGACAGAAGGCAAGAAACGAATATGCAGTTATCCTAGAGGGGTAACCTACACTTAGACACTCAACTTGAGTATGGCTAAACACAAATCAAGCACAAACCAAGCCTTAAGTAGCTTATTCCAATTTTTCACAAACAAAAATAAGGAGAAAAGGTCCCCTGGTGCTGAGAGTTAGGATTAAGCCTCAACATGCTTAAAAGCTCAAACTAAACCTAAAAACTTGCTCAAAACCTAATCATTAATGAAAGCTCAGCTGACTAAAACAAAAACATCAATTGTCATTGACTTTTGAAGGTCAAAACATGATGTTCCAAACACTCCTTTATAATAAGGCAGATTTTGATTAAGCTTATTATATTAAGATCTAATGATCTAATTCTAATTACCAGATAACTAACAGCTTTTAACAAGCTTAACAAACATTTTTCATTAATCAAATAAGCTATATCTAAGAATCTAAGCTAAACTAATTTTTTTTGGTTTTTATAGATTTTGAGACAAATTAAACACTAATCTAAGATCTAACTATACTAAGCTAAAACAGATGGTTTATAAGCACTAAGAAACAAGTTAAAACACAAATAAGCAATAAGAAAATAGATAAGTACTTTTAATAAGCAAATAACCAAATCTAAGCTAATTAAGCAATTATTAAGCTAAAACTTAAAATTAAAGAAGACTTACAATGAGCCTAGCTAAACAAGGCTTAAAATGCTCTTAGAGCTTATTCAACAGCTCTGGCTTATTGAAAATAAGCCAGTATAATTCCATGGGAGTCCTTCCATATTTGACTCCCCTTCCATTAGCTTAATAGTCCACAAGACAAGATAAGGTATTGGTTAAACTGATTTTAGATTTAAAATATGATTAGGACCGAATTAAGCTCAAATCATGAGCTTATAGACTCATGAGAGCTGAACATGAGCTTATGAGAGCTTATTGGTAAGATGAGAGTTGAAAACTTATGAATATGAAGCAAAGTGATGAAAACTAAATTGAAATTTTATTAATTGAACTAAACAGATTACAAGAGTTTTAAAATGAAAATTACATTTAAACTAAAAACTTCATAAGCTAAATTACTTAAAAGAAAAATTACATGAAAAAGAGATGATATGTGTGTGAGAGGTGAGGGTATTTATAGTACTCCAGGGAAGCTTCTAGGCTGTGCCTTGCTGCACACGCTCCTTTGAATCCCCACCATTCAATCATTCAATCATTGGCAAATGATTAAGAGCCGTTGGATCTCTCTTTGGGATCACACGGATTGCCAACGTGGCAATCCGTTGTGAGGTCTTGTGTTTGTTGTGTGAGAGCCCTTAGTGCAAAATCCATCTACTCTTGTGCTTCTTGCCATAGCCACGTGTGATTCTTGCTTTAGTTAGCCAATAAGAGTGCTTGATTAGACTGATTTGACCCTGCCATTGCGTTCTCCATCACTTGAATGGTCTAAATCACCCCTCAATTTAGAAAAGCCCTTTGATTTTGATAGCTAGGAAAATTGAAGGAGACGGTGAATAGTGCTCCCTTCTTGGCGCCATTTTTTAACTAAAAAGGTTAAATTCATTTTAAACTTTGGCCTATTGTCAGGAATGGTCCTTGTTTTTTGTTTATCTCATTTGTAGTATTAAAAGGACTTTTTAAAAATGGCATGAATGGCTCTTGTGGTTATAAAAGGGGTATTGGGCTAGGGTTTAAGGGCCCAATAAGAGTTAGGGACTATTTGTGTAACGTTTGGAAAGTTAAGGGATTGATTTGGAACATTTGGGATTTTGTCATTTTGTGGTTGACTTATGTTGACCCAGGGTTGACTGAAGGTTAACTGAGGGTTGATTTTGGCTTTCGGCTTTCGTACACTCTTCCGTTCTCGTGTCTGTGTTTGCCCGTTTTTGATGGTTTTTATGTGATTTTATATATATCCATACCTGCATACATACAAACACAAACCAAACATATTTTTGCTATTTTCACTGTGTTTTGGGCTTATTTGGGCCTTTTAAAGTAT
>BQNB010026933.1:0-58107 GCA_026074375.1 Tanacetum coccineum
AAAAATCTTTGGTATCCCGCATATTGTTGAAGGGGAGTACTCAGAAAAATGTTCATAATTCATGCTAAGAAAACATTTTTCTCCCCATGAAACTTTTCATGTCAACAAATATTAATCAATTGGTATTTCAAATACTAAGATATTTAATATTTTAAATAAGAGGAGAAAATGTGATTAAAATGTCATCAAGAATAATGTGATCTTTAAGACTCTAAGTGCATAACTTCTACCCACATGTGCGAAACAATTTCGAATCTCGATGCACATGTGAAGGGGAATATTTCAAAATAAATGAAACTCTCAAAGTGTTAACACGTTTTGATTTTATCAAACACTTTGATTGATTTTTAAGGTTTTATGGTTTCGATCTCTGTACCCAATAACCAATTAACTCACAACGTCAATGAATTCATAAGGTAGTTAAGGTTAGGTATAAGTCCTATGATCCAACCAGAACTAGTTCTGGAGGGATCTACCATTGGACATTCCATAGTTAGACTAAAAGTCCTTAGGTAAGATTGGAGATGAATGCGAATAAGGGAATAATGCCGACTAAGGTTGAGCTAACACCGAAACAATTACAACAAGGTGTTAGTGATGACGTCTTGGTAAGCATTAAAGGGGTTGAAGAATTAAAAAGAAATGTATGGATAAATGGTGAAGAGAAAGACGCCCTCCACACAACTTAGGCAGAAACGGGGTCAATACATAATCTATCAAAATCACAAAGATGATTTTCGGTATTGAAGAAAGCCGTTATGGACCTAGTGATGCAATGCACAACCCTTCCTAGCCATTCGAGTTTCTCTCAAAAGAAACTTGTCTCATTTGTCACGGAGATACACACGTTATCTATTGACATCTTACTCCGAGACTATTGATATTAAATAGGTGGCATTCAGCTCTAGCCTCCGATTACTAAAACCAAAGTGCACAAATCGAGTCTAGAGCCAGAAAAGATCAAATTAAAAATCTCATTAGGACACAATCCATGTAAATCACTTATTGTTCATCATAATATAACAATTGGTATCAAAGAGTCCTATGCATTTTCCTTGTGATCTTGCCAGAACATTCAGAGTAATGCTCTTTAGTATTCACAGTGACAAATGGAAATCCTTCCAATGTCATCATCAAACAGCATTGCGGTAGGTGACTTGCGAGATTCTATATGAATTAAGCTTGTGCTAACTGGATATCAATTTTGGTCCAGTAAATGAATTGATGACTTAATTAGAAAGATAGTAACTATCTAATTTACTCTTATCGTGTTGTCTGTTTTGAGACGTTCCGATAATGAGAACAAGCAAGCATGGTGAATCTAATACATTTATGTTAGAAGATCTTATGCTTTGAGTTGGAAACCCTATCAAGAGATTCTTTGAATCTACCTGATCACAAGTATAGTATTTATATTATAAAATAGGGAACCGGTAGTTATCGCAACCTAAAATCGACGAATGACAAAGACATTTTGTCCATATCTACTGTTTATTACCAACCTTTAAATGTAGGTACAAACTTCGGTGTTGCAGCCCCATTTCAGCTAAGTCGGATTCATTGACACATGATCATACTTAAGCTTTTAAATTCAATCATTCAGTTTCAAAAAGAGCTTCAAGGTCAAATAAAGAAAAGTTTATTGGGGAAGATTGTGAGTCTTATGTTTATATAAGTCAAACAAGAATGAAATCAATATGATCATGTCGGTTAAGAGCACAAGTTGATCAAGAAAGTGAAATTAAGATGATTCAAGACAAAGAGATGATGCAAGATTAAGATCTCAAGAACTCAAAGTCAAAAGACAAAGGATCAAGATCAAGATCATAATAGTATGAATGAACAAAGCCATTACAAACAAGAAAAGATGAAGACAAGACCAAAGAAGATAAATCTTAAAAGTCATATCTTCAACATTAGGAGAGATATAGTCAAATCAAGAACGTCAACATTAGGGAGATCATAGAAGCCGACCTCAACATTGGGGGAGATTGTTAGCCTTATTTGTAACACCCCCAAATTGGGTCGCAGCGGAATAAGGGTCCGGGGCGTGTTACTTCTCAGATCAATAACACAAGATATATATAGAACGACCAAAAAGTCATTTGAAAACGATACATTGGATTTAACAAAGTAATTGTTACAAGCCCGAAGCTTAACTTGTTCACTTGATCAAAATACAAAGATTTTCAGCCCATACAGATAACAGAACATGAAAATGCGACAAAATCTTTAATGCATGACATCTAGTTCAAAACCACCCAATGTTATCCTTCAGCACCTCGTGCTTACTGATCTCCTGAAAAACATTGCTTTAAAACGTCAACAATAATGTTGGTGAATTCATAGTTTTGATAAATCATATATTGTAGGACCACAAGATTTCCCAAGTGTTCTGATATAGGCAACAGATCAGACACAATAAAAGTAATTACGTAGCTCTAAAGCGTCATGTACACTGAAGCTGACATGTAAGACTACAAATTAAATGGCTACTTTGCCCGTGGTGATGTCTAACCCGCAACATCCTATATTCGACATGGTATACGTTCGTTTGTCCAGTGATAGCTAATCACCCGAACGGGGTTGTCAAACCCAATAGACTATTCATAATACAGGCCGCGCTCACAGTCCAGTAATTGACAGTTCATGATAATGGGCTCAGATATGGGTTATCGCTACTTAGGCAACACGTAATCATAACATGAAACTTAACCACTTGTGTCCAGTTGTAAAACATTGCATGTTTCTCACCCCAAAAACTTTGTAAAACAAAAGCATGTAAAACGTGGGGCTATGAACTCACCTTGAGTGAGTAATGCCAAGTATATCACAAATAACGCGCCACGCGAATTGATCAAATGCAACCTAATATTAAATTAAGGTCGTAAAGTACGAATCACATTAGTACACCTACCATGCTTAATCTATATAGCAAATGCACATCTAAATGTTTAAGTGAAACACAGGTATAATAAAATTGAAAATGTTTATAAACATACTTTTTGTAAAATCGTCATAACTTTTCACGTTTCTAATCCGTTTCTTGCGTTCTTAATGGCCATCTTCTTCGTATTAAGGACGTAATATCATAATTTGACAGTTTCCGTATTTTGACCTCTGGTGAAACAGTAACTTTTACTGTTCCATACAACAGACGTGGATTTAATTAATACCGTATTTGTTTCGAAAAACCGTAAATGTCCGGATTTTAATTCGTTATAGCTCCGTTTTTAACGATTCTTTCGAGCATGTTCTCGTAATTGAAAGTTCTATATATATTTTGGAGGTTTTTAACAAAAATAATAACTTTCTGTCTTGAAGATAAGATTTTATAAAAATAGTTTATAAAAAGGATTAATTTCGTAAACTTGTCGAAATTCATCTCGTTCGTTATAATGTCAAATTATCGATTCCTTAGCATTTTGGAATCCTAAAAATATGTATAATTTGTTAAAAATATCAACACTTGCTGTTTATACAATTTTTATAAAATGTTTTTATAAAAATTCTTTTATGATTCCGTTTAATAGCGTATAACTTGTTTTTACCGTAACTTTTTCGTTATTAATCCGTTTGACAAGTTTCTTACCTTTTCGGAATCGTCGTGAAATGTGTTATCTTATAAAAACATATTATAAGTATATTTTTATAACACTTTGGACAGAATGTTGGTGCTAGTTTGATAAGTCCATTTTCAACCTTTGTTTCCTTTATTTATCATTTTGTATTCCACCACAAGTCTTATTAACCATATGTGTTATATATCATATATACATTAAAGTCCTTTGTCCATAGTTGTCTTTCAAAGCCCTTTTGTCTAACATTACAAGTCCAACATATTGCTTGTAAAACATAACTTTCATAATTTATCCATTTTACTATAAGTTCATATATAGCCATTTTTCATATAAACCATAAGTGTTCAAGTTTTCTCCTCTTGATATAACTTCATTTTAATGATCATATAACCTCAATATAAGCCCATAATTAACCTTAACTTGTCTTAAGTATTTCTTTAACTTGAAACATATTATGAAGTCATAAAAACCCTAATTAATCCATGATCATGTTTACATCAAAACAACATGATGCAATATTTTATCATCACTTTTAACATGATATATGTAATAACACAACATATATAAAAGTAATCCATGTGATCATTCCAAGTAAAAATCTCATTTTCATGATAAAATCCTAAATGGTGATTTAAGCTAACATAGAATAACCATATGCATAAAAATGAAAATTATAAGAACAAGAAGGTTTCTAGTAGACCTTATGATGTGTGATGATGATGATAAACAAGTGCTAAACCCTTGTTTAGCCACAAAATCCAAGCTTGCACAAAGAAACCCTAGCTTTCCTTAATAAAAACCCTAGCTTTCTTTCACTTGAGTAATACTTGGAAATGGTGATTCAATGGTTGGAAATACCTTAGAATGTCTTAGGATAGATGTGTATAAGTGTGTATGGGTTGTAGAAAAATTGCTATGGATTTGGTTGTGTGCTTGCTTCTTGCCGTGAGCTCAAAGAGAGAAAAAGAGAAGTTTTGTGAAAATTTTACTAAGTGTAAAAGAGTTGTATGATGTTATCTCAATGCATGCATGTATATATGATATAAGATTAGTCAAAGAGACATAAAAGAGGGTCTTAAGGGTTCTTGGTCAAGATCTTTGGTCAAAGAACAAGTTATGGCTAGGTATTAATGACAAGAGTTGTACATTTGACCAAAATTAGAAATTTTTCTTATATCTTTGAATCAATTGCCCTATTTTCGGCCAAAATAAGATATATGTGATATATTTTTGTAAAATTTGAGTATTGGGTATAAATGTGGGTATTTGTTGAAGCGTAGAAAAGTTTTGGTGGTTCCGGGAGTGCCTAAACGCAATTTATCGCAAAACGTATACACTTTACGTATCCGATAAAAATAAAATGAACAAAGTTAATAATTATCCTCAAAATAATTACTTAACCCTTGCTTGATGTAAACATTTAATTGTTTGATGCCCGTTTACATTGAACGCTAATTTTTAGCTTACGCGATTTAGCTTAACATTTATGATTTAAAGCAAACGCGTACAATACAAAAGGTACATTGCGGATTTATCGACATCGTCAATGACTTGAAAACACAGGGTGTTATATAACATCTCTTTTCAAGTCGTTCTATATAATATATAATTGTTGTACTTATTATTAACACCCCATTGTTGGACCCGAATCTTGATTTAAATTGGGGGGTTTTAAAGATTGGTATCAGAGCCATAAGTTATAGAGAACTAGGTCAAAAACATTTTTTTTACATAAACTAAAACTTTACTTTTCAAAAATTTTCGCGTGCAAAATACTCCTCGTTGTTCCCGCTCAACTCATCCTCAAGTGATTACCATTTTAGTATTCCTTATTCATGAATACAATATTGTTTAGTATTTATTAAATAAATACTATGATTCATATAGAGATATTCTTCGATAATCAAAACTTTATATTAAAGATTTCATGTTTATGTACATGTTTAAATAAATCGATATTAATTTATCATATTCATTTTAATGCATTTCAATTATTCATATATCGCATAAATTCTATCTATGTAGTGACCTTATACGTATTTATCTTTCCGTGATTACAAATTATCATGGCGAATTTATCTCCTCCTAATAACAATCCGAACGTTCTCGAAGATGAACCTATTGTTCCTATTGCTCCTAATCCTCTACCTTCCAATTCCTTATATGCTCTCCTTAATACTTGACTTCCTTTTTGATATCTTACGCTTATTCTGCTTAATCATTTTCGCCCATTCTATTGCGATTATAAGTATTTTATTAACCCTTTTATGTTAATAAATTTCTAATATGTATGCATATATATATATATATATTTATATATATATAAACTTGTATTGTTAATCCATAAATTATGGTGCATATTACGTTTTGAAGTGTTGGATTGGGTTGTGATGACTAGTAATGATGTTAGGATAGTTTAAGAGCATTGGCGATGTTCGCGATGCGTGAAATTGGCTTTTTGAAGAGGTTTTAAGCTAATCGTATATTGCAGAAAATTAGCAAGACGAATTTGGTCTAGTCATTGTTGTTAAAAGTGATTTTAGGCTATAAAATCTGAGAAAGGTCTCCCTTAGCTTCGAAACGGTAGGTCGCACATCCCGTAACTCTTAAAAACGAACGTTTGGCGGCCATTTGAAATTTTGGAAAACTTTAAAAGTTCCGATCTGCTCTTGCTGAATTTTTAACTTACTGCAGAAACGAAAAAGGGTATTTTCGTCATTTTTTGTCGAATTTCGGGTCTCGGCTAAAACTAAAAAGTTGTCTAAAATGTCATTTTACATCAAATTTATTTAGAGTCCGAGTCTTGAAAATGTATTTTAATGGGTCGTTTCGGAAGAGATCAGATTTAGGAAAAATATATAATAAAAGTTAACATGGCGAAATTTTTTAAAGAAAATTAGTCGACTAGTGTTGTAAGAAACGATTTGGCGTAAAATATAATAAGTAAAACTGAATTCACAACTAATGAGTTGGTCGTTTACTTTTGTTCGTGTCTAAATGTTTTAATCTGGATAACGGGTCAAAATGGGTAATTTTTATAAAATTTCATATTAGTCAGAATGGGTTAAAATGTAGTAAACTGAGATTTTGTTGTTTAAAATGTTAAGGCGTTGTCCTAATGAACGTTTTGGTATAAAAATCGAGTTCTAACTCCTAATAACGAGATCTACACACTAGGTAGAAGTTTGATAATTATTGAGTTGAAATTCCGCAATTGGCCATCTGGCGCACAATTCTGAGGTCCTAAAAGCTTTTCTGAATTTTCTTGATTCTAAAACTAAGTTCGGCGAGTCTACTTTTAAACGAAGGAAACCTCGCAGATTTTCAGTAGGTGTAAGTTAGTCAAATTGAATTTGCAAGATGGGTTGTCGAACTGTAAATCTGTCCAGAATTTAGGTTGTAAAGATGTGGTGAGCTGACTGATCAAAACTTAATATTTTTCAACGAAATTTAAACTGTAGCATGTCCATAATATGTGTGAGCTACTGTAATTTTTCCAGAATTTTCTGTATAGCCTAAGGGGGTCTGATGGTGTCAAACTTTTGCAAAGTCCAGCAGGTCCTGTTTCGAACACTTTGGGTTGTGGTATTTTGAAAAATAGTTAGACTTGCAAAGCCTTCATGAGAAAAATACAGTGAGTTTATAACATGTTGAGGTAGTTAGGAATGGAGTTTGGTATTCGTTGGAGGCCGTTTAGTATTTCTTTAAAATTCGTCAAGTGACTAGGAAAATTGGTCGAAAGAGGTTAAAAGGCTATGTGAATATAAAGTGAAACATTAAGGACGTTGTAGGAAGGGAATTAAGACGCACACATGGATTCTATAATATAAGATTATACATATGTCGAAACATTTATTTTTCTTTCTTTCTCGTGCTTATGCAACTTATGCATTTTCTTACAAGTTATAGCGTTGAAATATGTAGAGTGCCTCCACATTCTTATATATAATGTTATCTTTATGAATGTTAAATCATTTCTCAAGACGTTGCGAGTGACACAATTGTCTCTCAACCTTCCTTATGGCACCGTGTGCGTGGCACGATGGATTCTCTTATTTTGTGACATTGTGAGTTATGTGATTATCCCCGAAACTTTTTCGCGACTATTGCTTCATTCTCTTTTGATGATATTGGAATTCAACATAGTTTATCGATCCTACTCGTTATTTCACTATTTGTTAGATCATACGCTTCGTACTTCTGAAATGAATATGACGTCACGTAATCCGTTCGCATGGAGACATGTCGACTAAAATCAAACTCGCCTTTAACATTTTGCTTCATAACCCTCCATCCTTTTAGAAATGTACTATTAACATATTATCGCGTAATGTGTCATATGGGAATGTCTACTTCTGAAACTCTTGAATAAAATTTGTGAGTATGTGTTTTGATTCTTTGTATAACCATCTATACCCAAAAGGTTAAATCCTTTGATTCTGGAAATACATGAGTTTTTATGTTTGAAAGTGTGTTAAATAACTGGGCATGGCTTGGTATAATGGTTTGGAGGAATTAAAGTGGCATTGGGTTGAATTTTGAAACGAAGTTTTTATGGCTACTTGAAATTTACAAATTTATATATATATTAAAAAAAACTTAGCACTCATTAATTTTTAAGTTTGCGTAGAACTGAAAAGGACAAAATGGTTATTTCCAGGTTCGTTTCGGCCTTCAACCGAAACATAAAATTTTTCGAATTATCATTTTACATGTTCATCAAAGAAGACTAAAGTTAAAAATAATTTACGACTGGTCAAGACCAAAGTCAACATTTAGGAAAATTTTATATATAAAAAGTCGAAATGAATTTAATGAGAATATAAAAACATGGTTTAGTTTCCATAGGATTCGTTTAAGTCTAAATATGGAAACTTTTATATATATGAATGTAACGACGGGAAATATTTAACATACCAATTTACCCTATTCTACCAAATCTGTCATTTTTCATGATTTTACCGTTTACTCGAATTTTTTTTTCAAAAATGGTAACCTTCTAAAAATAAGAATTTTTCAAAATAATAACGTAACTTAATTATAGGTGGAAATTCCATTACTAGAGTATTTTAATAAATACGTTTCTATAGTAAATAAACTACAATCAATTCTTTTAATCGTATTCTTCATCTTTGTGTGAGTTGTTATCATATGAATGGAAAATTTATCTTTGTTGTTGTTTCATTGCCGTGTTTCTTGGTCCCTGACACATTATACACCATTCTTCTTCGTTACTTCATGTGAATTGTGAGAATCATATCGCCGAGAAGTCAACTTCTAAAGTTCTCACCTTACACTCATTTCTTTTGAACGTTGCTATACATTAATACCATCAATGCTTACATCTATCTACTATTAATGTGATCGAATCGTTCCTTAGTTACAACGACAAATTCGATGAATGACACTCTTTAGCTTTCTGATTCACGGTCTTCTAGGACATATGACTCTTCATGTCCATATCCTCTGACTACTTTTATGTTGTTCGGACATTCTTTATACTTGATCTATCACCATTGTAAACAACCCTAATGTCTCTTACATTTATTTTCTCTGATTATTCTTATTATTGTTTTAGTATCCTTTACGCTTGCGATGATCTACTGTTTAAAAACCATTTTTGGAAAAATGTCTTTATATAGGGCGTTATGTTAAACCGAAATATTTTTTATCCTTTTCGAAAAATTAATTAAGTACCACCTTGTAGATCTTACTGACTTAGCTTCGTGAATCATTTATTTATTTTAAAAATAATAATAATAATAAAATAAACAAATAAATAAATAAATTTGATAAATGTTTTAAATTCAATTTAGATATAAATAATTCTTTTCGACCATAGTAAACCCTCTCACTATTAAACCTTAAACTATTATATCATTTTCACTTAAAATAAACAAATACAATCCTATAAATGGTGTCTATTTTGTCTCGCGAACCGCTTATTCATTATAGTAATTCAACAGAAAGATTTTCTATAAGCAAATTGTAACCACCCTGTACTTCATTCCGATTTCTGTCACGTATAAAAACTCTTTATAATAATAATGAAAAATAAAAATAACAAATGAGTAAACATATATAAAACTATTACCATATCAAGAACTATTTTATTTTTACCACGAATACAAACTTGCCACTTTACAAAAATATCCTATTATCACCTCGAACACGAAGATAAATTTTTAACGAAAGCAAGCATGTCAATATTACTTCTCAATTATACATAGCCTGATCACCTATGTATAATTCAGAAGGAACCTCGTCATGTTGGTAATTGTTACCCTTAAACCTTATTGAAACTAACCTAAACCTTCTAAAAAGTAAAAAATTTATGCGTACCCTTAACAATGATCACTATGCAAGTAAGTCTATCCAACTTAACACTCGAGAAAAGTCTCGTGTCAGTTTCCATGAGTCAAATTCTTTTCCATTCTTTTCTTTACTACCTTTCGTAGTCACTCTTTATTGGAAATAAACGTCTGAGCGTAAGTAAGTAAATTGGCGGATTAGAAATTCCATCATCTTCTGAGAACCGATGGAGAAACGTTTAGAATTTGAGGCGGTGATTCGTGATTTTCTTCCAAAGATGTTTTTCAACGATCTGCTGGTACTTCCATCACCTCGACAAATCAAATTTATAATCGACTCGATGCTAAATTGCACTTTATTGAAGAACCGATAGAAATAATAAACCGTGAGGCGAAGCAACGTAAACCAAGCCATATTCCCATAGTCAAGGTTCGATGTAACTCGCGGCAAGGTCCGGAGTTCACATGGGAAGGAGAAACCCCGTATTTAAGGTCACTACTAATTTTCAACTTATATTTAATTTTCTAAATTTCTAAAATGTTACTTTTCACTATTTCGTCGTTTTATATATATAAATCGTCAATTTTAAGTAAAAGCGCTATGATTTAAAATTTTATCCGTTTTTATTGATCGAGAAACCAATGACTCCGTATTTGGGCCTCGAGTGCCAATTTATTTTTATGTTTATAATATTTATCTTTCTTGTATTTTAAATTGAACCTGAGACGAAAATCTCAGTTTAGGAAAAAGTATCGGGCTAGAAAAGGTTTTAGGGCCTAAAATTTAAGAGTGTTAGTAGTTAAGTAGGAATGGGCCAAAGCCCATTCCATCCCCTCTAAAAATCGAACGAACCAAACACAAACACTCATCCCTTTTTTTTTTGGTAACTATACTTAACCCTTATATATATTCACCTACTCTAATTAAAAAAAACACACACACACAGATAAACCATAAGAAAACCATCCGAATTCTTGTTCTCCTTCTCCCTGGTTCGACAATAGCAACATCAACTCCACCCTTATCATCTTCAAATCTCCATAGAAACCCTTCATTATTACCCTAAATCATATATAAACCAAACCCTAATTATCCCTCATCTATAAAACTCCGTCATGCAACTGATTTAAAGAAAGCAAAGATCTTGAAGATCATCAAATTGTAGGGTTTTTAATTATATTGAGGGCTCTAGGTTTATCAAGGAATGAATTAGAAACAATTGTGATAGAGATTGAAGCAATAAAATCAAGTTAAGTGTTGGGTTTTGGTGTTGATTTTCCCACAAAAACCACTTAGGTGTTGTGATTGATCATTCTCTTCTCTCCTTTTGTGTGGTAAATCTATTCTTAAAACCCTAACTTGTTAAAAAAAATTGGAGAAGGCATGTTCTTGATATTTATGATTATGATCATGCATGTATTTTTTTCAATTGATCTTGGTAAGGTAGTGTATGTGAGGTATAATGGTTATGGGATAGATTGCATTGAATTATTTTGGTCTTGTGATTGCTCAATTGAGGTTTAGATGTGTTATTGATTGATTTAGAATAGGAATTTGCGGACTGTTTTGGGACAGCAGGTAAACGGAGATTTTTCTCCAAATTTTTAGTCTATAGCTACTGAGAAAATTGCATATTTGGATAGAGGGAGTCTTAAGCTTCAATGTGCGAATTGGATACTCCCGTATCGATTCCGTATGAGAAAGTTATGGTCATTTTACGTTAGGAGGTCAATTATGGAGTTGCTGTTAGGAAACATGTTTTTCTCCTGAATTTTGTACAGTAGGTCAAGGTTTTAAAGCTTTTTTGGATGCTAGACACCATGAGAAAACTCCTCCAATTGGAACCAACCACATTTCTATTTTACTTTAGGATTTATGACTAAAACGGCAAAACTAAGAAATTCAGTTAATAATCTGGTTTGACCTTCAGTTAGTAAAAGTTCAATTCCCGTTGATTGGTAAATGAGTTGAATGATTGGCTTAATGTTTTGAAAACTAGATTCATGTGGTTTTCCAGGGTGAAAACCTCACCTTCATATCTTTTATGGAATAAGAGATATGGTCCTATGATTGTGACTAAATTCTGCAAAAGGGAGTTTTCTGTTTTGAGTTAGCGATAGTAATTTGACATTTTATAAATATCGGTAAACAATTGGGATATGAGGCTTGATGTTCTAGAAAGTAGACTTCAAGTCCTTTCCAGGGGTGAAAGCCTCATGGCTATATCTTTTATGGTTTAGGATTTATGCTCCCTTGAAAATGACTAAAATCAGAAAATTGGGTTTTACGTCTAGGTTTGGAAAAATGAAAAGTATGACCATGTATGATTGATATAGGAATTAAGGGGTGAGACTTAGTAGATGTTTATTTTGATATGACCATATGTTAGACATTATTAGACTTTATAAAAATACTTTGGTTTAGTCTTGGTGCAATAATGTTCTTGTTTCGGATTTTATTAACTAGTATTGTATAACTATTCTATTATAATGATATCATATATCATTCTAAGTCGCGACTTGCTTTATAGGTCTCGACTAATCTTTGGAGTCATCTTCTCATACTTGGTTTCTCATTCGATCTTCTACTCACGGTGAGTTCATAGCCTCGCCTTTACAAATTTAAATGTTTTGTTAAACCCCGCGAGGGAGATACATGCTAGTTTTATAAAACGAACACAAGTAGTTTTTCGGTATGCTGGACCCGATAAATTGATTAAATGCATGAGTACCTATTGCCAAAAGACCCCAATCGTGAACCGTTAATTGCTTATGATGGGCAGACGCTAATACAATTAATAGATCTATGGGCTTGACAACCCGGTTCGGTGTTTGGGGATGCATCCATTGTGGAACACCCAATGTACGGACATATTTGTATTGAGATTTGAGTAAGTACGTGGCAATGTACCGAACTAACGGGGGGCAAATGTTGATTATTATTATTATTCTTATGCACCATGTGCGGTCTAAATGTGTCGGTGTCACGAGCTCATTGCATTAGTAGCTAATAACTTGGTGTACAACAAGTTACTCGATGATTATAAGACTTGTGTTCAAATCTTTTATATTCATATAAACTCTATGGATTCACTCAACGTTTTGTTGACTTTTTAGCATGTTTTATCTCAGGTAATCAAGGTTGAAGACTTGGAGCACACGAGGAGGAGCTTGCGCTATTTCATTTTGTTAAATTGTTTTTTTAAGTTCCATTCCTCACTAATTCAATTAAAACATGGTTATGGTTTTAAAACATATATGTTGGTTTTGGTTATGATCCTGTTGGACAACTTTTGCACTCTGAATTTCTATAAATGGAACTAGGTTTTATAACGTCTCTTTTGAGTCGTTCTTGGTAATTTATGCGTAATTGAGCTATGATTTAATACCCAATGTTGGTTCCGCTGCGTATAAATTTGGGGGTGTTAAAATACATAAATATACTTAGTATATATAAATACATAAAATATACTAAAGCTCGAATAGGCTCGCGATCCTATTCGAGCTTTATATATAAAGCTCAGGCTGGGGCTCGATTATTAAATGAGCTTCAATTTAGGCTCAAGCTTGGGCTCGATCTCATTTCGGCTTGGCTCGTTCAAGCTTTTTACCGATCCGATCCCGAGCTTTTCACGAGCGGCTCGGATCGTTTCCACCCCTACCTAAATTCTTTAAACCTAGCCCACCTTGGTCTTTAGGCTTTCATACTGCATTCCAAGATACCTTTGCTTTCCCTTTAGTGAGATCACCTTGACAAAAAAAGGAAACCTTTCAATATTTTATCTATCTCATATATGACCTGTTTAGGTAGTAGAAAAACTAAAGCCCAATAATTTAGCATAGAATTCAAAACAGAAGCTATAAGTTGTAACCTTCGAGCATAAGATAATGATTTATTTTTCCAATCATTAATCTTAGTTTTAACTTTATTCACTAAAGGCTTGCAATCATTTATGCTTATCTGCTTAGTTATAAGTGGAACTCCCAAATACCTCACAGGAAGCTTCCCAACTGAAAAAGGAATAATGTTTAGAATACTCTGTTACTCAGCATTTGATAATCCTCCAAAGAATACTATACTCTTTTGCATATTAGGCAATAAACAAAAATAACTGCTGAATTCATCTAAAGACTTCTTCATTATCCTTACTGACTCACAGTCCTCATGACAAAACACAAAAAGATCATCAGCAAAACACAAGTGTGTTATTTCTAATTTTTTGCACCCATAGTGATATTTGAACTCTACATTTTCCTTAATGTTCTTTCTAATTATCAAATTCAGGACTTCCATCACTAAGGTAAACAAATATGGAGAGACAGGGTCCCCTTATCTCAAACCCCTACCCCCTTTGAAGTAACCAACTCTTTCACCATTTATGTTGATTGAGAACTTTGTAGAGGTCACACATGTCATTATCCAACTAACCATTTTGTGAAGTCCCAATGAAACGGATCTTCTTTAGCCTGTTAAAGCTTAGTTAACTTGGATAAATCCAAACTAACTATATGAGAAACTATAATTGTGAATACTACAAGTTATGCGGAATCTAACTTGCAATACTAAGAAGAACAATGAATACTAAACTTGAATATATTGATTGCAAATATTCTGCCTATTACATTGTGCTTCAAACTCTTTTCTAACAGCATCTGATTGCTTTGTAGCCTCCTTCTCTTGATCCATCATCTTATCAAGAACATTCTTCAAGGCTTATTCATTCTCACTTGCTAGTTTTTGTATAGGAGATTCACCAGCAGAATCATCAGCTGTATCATTTTCATTTGAGCTCTTGTAGCTTGAAGAGATAGAAGACCATAATGGGAACACAATATATTGTTAAGTAGACACATTCTTTTCTTTAGATTGTCTAGCATCAACACTTTGCTTCAAACCTGTATTACCATTAGCTTCTTGTGGACCTGCATTTTTGTTAGTTTGATTCCTTGCAGTAACTGGTTGATAATTCATAGAATTTGTTAAGGAATCAATGTCAAAAAGCCAGTTAGGTCCTTGTCCTGCAACATTTGGTTTATTTTCAAGAAAGTTTACATGCAGATTCTCTTCAACTTTTCTGGTTTGAGAATTAAATACTCTGAAAGCTTTGTTATTTACAGAGTACCCCACTAAAAACCCTTCTTCAGCCTTCCCATCAAATTTGCCTAACGGGTCTAGGGTATTTAGGATAGTAACTGGACATCCAAAAGGTCTCATGAAACTTATGCTTGGTGGTCTGCCAATTATAAGTTCATAGAGTGTCTTGTTATGAGGCTTGGTCACTAAAACCCTATTCTGAACATAACAAACAGTATTAACTGCTTCAGCCCAAAAGACAGTAGGTAGAAGTGAGTCTGCTAGCATAGTCCTAGCTGCCTCAATCAGAGTCATGTTCTTTCTCTTAGCAACTCCATTTTGTTATGGAGTTCTGGCAACACTAAATTCTCTTTTTGTCCCTTTTAATCTGCAGAATTCATTCATTTCCCTATTTTTGAATTCTGTCCCATTATCACACCTGATTACTTTAACCTTATGGTTTAATTGGTTTTCTATTTCTGTTATGAATCTCTTAAGAATCCCACTAGTCTCATCCTTAGAGGCTAAGAAGAAAACCTAGCTAAACTTGCTAAAGTCATCAGTCACTACAAGGCAATATGTCTTATGATTGATACTCCTAACAGATGTTGGACCAAATAAGTCCATATGCAACATCTGTAAGGATTGGCTGATAGAGCTTACAAGTTTGGCCTTACAGGAGGCTTTGTGTTGCTTTCCGTTCTGACAAGCAACACAGGTATGGTCATTTTCAAAAATCTTTGAAGGAAGACCTCTTACAAGGTTTCCCTTCACAAGTTTATTCATTGTTTTAAAATTTACATGACCCAGCCTCGTATGCCATAATTTAGACTCATCAATTGTGGCTTTTGCAAATACACAAGTTAAATCTCCAGAAGGAACAACATTCTTTAAATTAAAGCTGTACATATTGCTTTGCCTGGGAACTCTAAGCAGTACTTGGCTTGCATCAAGTAACTTAAAATCAGGAGACAAAACAAGACATTCAGTTTTAGTGATAAGAAACACAGTTTTTTCTTGGTCACACATTTGTGAGACGAGAAAAGATAAACATGTAGTTCTTTGACAATAAACAATCTTCCAAAGTCTAACTTATTCGGTCCTTATCTTTTCCTTTTCCTTTTCCTGTTATCTTACCACCTCTAGCACTTCCACCAAAGGCAACAAAACCTCCATCAATGTCTTGATAGTAAATAAGGAAGTCTTTGTTCCCTGTCATGTTCCTGGAACATCCATTGTCAAATATTCCTTTATTCTTCAAAGCTTGTTCTGGATTTCCATGCATAAAAGTAAGAGAGTCAGTGTCTCTTGGGGACCCAAGCCACTACTGACTTGTGTCTGCCTTGTGAATCTATATAATTTACTCTTTTTGAGACCCATGATCCAACTATGTCTTTTGGAGACATTGTTTTAAAGCAGAGCATTTTAGGTCCTCCCAAACAAACTTTGAGGCCTTAATAGCATGACCCCATGTCCCTTAACCGCACTAAACTCTGCTTCCCATCAGTATTACCACCATTGTAGCTTCTGACAATATTAACTTTTTTCATTTGAAATCCTGGTATTTGGTGTTGTTTTTGGTAATAAAAAGACTTCTAATCAAGGTGAATGAGACTTTATGAAAAGCATTTGTTCTTAATTTTTGAAACCATTCACTCTATTTGTTAGGGTAGGCAGAAATAACTCTGGTCAGAATGAACTAGTTAATGTTGTTTGCTCTTCAGAGAGCTTTCTGGCATACTAACGTGCACTTTTCCATACCTTGTAGCGAGCGGACTGTGCAAGAGAGATGAAAGCAAATTTATTTGATGTTGTATGAGTGTAGGTGAGGGCGAGCTGGAACGCGAGTAGTTGCTTCACGAGCACTGGCTATCTACGAAGGGGAGAGCGCTGATGAAGTGTGTCCCTATCTGACTAGTATCTATTTCGTACAGGTTTCACAGGACGGACACAGTTTGGGAGAATGGGATATACACAGTTATTTTCAAAACAGACTTTTTAGCCATTCTCTTTTCATGAAAATCACAGTCTTTTATTAGATGGCTGTAACTACCACAAACAAAACATGCTTTCTTTATAGACCCAAATCCTAACCTTAGTTTTTAAGTCATTTTCCCATTCCAATCTCTTCTATCTACCTTAGGATTTTAAGTGGTTATCCTAGGTTTTACAGCTTGTTTAGGTTTAACAGATTCATTCCTAGCATTAGTAAACTCAATCTTTTTACAACTAGGTTTGTCTGTTGCTTGCAAATCATTAGATTAAAAAATATCCTCATCATCATCACTAACCTAATCTTCAATGATAACTTCACTAGGCTTAACAGAATCAACTCTAGGCATTTCTACACTAGTATTGCTAGGTGGAGTGATACTTATTTTAACTTGAGACACACTAGACTAGTCAATTTGGTGTATGCCCTATAAACCGAATCATCCAATCCTGCAAATGATAGGTCAAGCAAGTGGAGGCATGTAGTTCCCATTAAAGGAGGGAGGAACAACAGAATATTCCATGAACCTTTTTGAACCTACATTTGTTTGATTGTCATCTCCATCACTTAAACGACTATCAAACACACTATTAAACAATTCACTACCACATGAATCATTTTCATTCAATTGATCTCCATATCCTAGACCAGTTTTATCTTTAGAACTTATTTGACTATTAATTAGTTTATTTAAGTTTTTAGAAGATGTTTCAAACTGTTCTAGTTTAGCTTTTAAATCATCTTTTTCTCTTAAGGTTTCATCTAACTGATTTTTGAGTCTAGTGATAACATTACTTTTGTCTTTTACTTCAAATTCTAAGACTGTAATCTTTTCTTCATAGATAGCTTCATTTTTCTGATGAACAACTAACTGTGCCTCTATAGATTCTAGGCCTAACTGATAAGCTATAATTTCTAGATTAGCCTTACTAAGAGTTTGTCGATGTTCATCAAACTGTTTTTGAAGTTTTTCATATGTTTTTACATAATTTTTAAAATGTAAATTGGGGGGGGGGGTAAAAAAAAAAAAAAAGATATATATCAAGACTGTACCTCTGTGTCAACCATGAGGAGTTGAAGTGGTAAGGAGTAGAGCAAACTCAGTTGGTTCATCTTGAGCTATAAAACTCCAGTCATATCCCAGCCCATCTTGGACAATCAAAGCATTATCCTGAACAACCAATGCATTAGAGGTCTCCATTGGTACAGTCCTGCTGGTGTTGTCCCTGCTCTTATACCCTGCATCTCCATTCATGTTTCCTTGATTTCTTGGTGCTCTACATTCCCTTGCAAAATGGCCCCTTCTATGATAGTTAAAGCATTCAACCTTAGTTTTATTAAAACCTACAAGTTCTTTTCCATTGAAGATTAACTTTCTTCCAGTCTTCTTATAAAATTTCTTAACCTCATAAAGAGCATGGCTACCTGCCATTTAAGGTCCATTTCTTCTAAATCATCATGATCAATCCGCTCTAGGTCTTCATCATCCAGTTGTGGACTATTTGACTGATTAGCAAAGAATGAGAACATTAGATCATCAATATATAATGATAAAAAGGCTTGTCCTTAAGAATTATGGCCTAATACAGTAGAAACACTATTAGCAGTATTAACTTCATTACTGCTGCTAGTGTCTTCTGCAGAGAGAAAGGCCACATTCTGAGAGTTTGAAGACGATCCAGAGGAACCTTTGATATCAGCTTCAAACACTTTTAGGTTATTGTATAGATCATCAATATCCAAATCATCTATACCATCTTTGTTCCTCATACTCAAGGCTACATTATTCCATGATGAAGGTAGAGCTCTTAAATTTTTTTGATTTACATCTTCATTAGGAATAGCTGCACCATGAACTTTTAGAAGGCTGATATGTTTTTGAAACCTATCATATGCTTTATCTAAGCCTTTTGTGTCAGATACAGAAAAGTTTTCAAATTGTTGCTTCAAAATAGTCTTCTACATCTTCTTAGATTCAACAGTTGCCCACCAAATCTACTCTTGAAGAACCCCCCGCAGCCCACAGTAGACTTGCATCCTTTATTCCATGGAACCTCAGTTGATACCATCAGGAATAAGCCCAAAAGCAAAAATGCCTTTTAGCTTTTTCTTTTCTCTTTGTCTTTGTAATAGTGCTTGAGCAGTCTTTGGAGGTACTTCAAGTTTTCTATACCTTTTCTTCAGTTGTTACATTATAAGGACCATCACCATTCAAGATCACTTTCCACAAACTATAATTTGTGTTAGTGAGATACTGCTCCATCCTCATGCTCCAAAGGGTATATTCACCCTTCTTGAGGATAGGAAGTTTTACAATAGACACCATTTGAGGATATTCTACTGGTGCTATTTGTGTTACAGGTTCTTCACTAGACATTCTGTATTATAGGAAGAGATCTAGATCTGATAAAGTTCTTTATATTTAGAGTTTCTCCACAAGCTTTGATACCACTTGTGAAGTCCCAATGAAACGGATCTTCTTTAGCCTGTTAAAGCTTAATTTACTTGGATAAATCCAAACTAACTATATGAGAAACTATGATTGTAAATACTATAAGTTATGCGGAATCTAACATGCAATACTAAGAAGAATAATGAATACTAAACTTGAATATATTGATTGCAAATATTCTGCCTAGGTTACAGAATAACTAACTATAAATTGATATGTGTTTGCTGTGAAAATTGATATCTCTAACTATGTCATAGGGTTCCTTTTATACACTAAGGAAACCATAATGGGCTAACAAAACGCATCAAGTGATCATGCATATCTATTCCTAATATAACTCATGCATATCACTTTAGCAGTACTAACTATATAATACTAACAATACAAAATATTAACTAACAGTACTAACTAAACTGGCAGTACTAACATTTGTACTGGCAGTACTAACATTTGTACTGGCAGCACTAACTATTATAACTAGCAGCACTAATGACTTAGACTATTTTCTAAGTTCTTCAATAACAACATCAAGTTGAACCAGCAGTACTAACTTCCAAAGCTAGCAGTATTAAATTGAATCAACAGTGTTAAGTTGTAGAAGTCCATAATTCCTAACATATTCTATCATGAAAACAAAACATCACTAACACATCCTTAAGAAAGTCCTAACTAATGGTATCATAGGCTTTTTGTAGGTCAATTTTAAAGGCTGCTTTTTAACATTTTGCTTCCTATTATAGCCTCTGAAGACCTCTTGAGCTAATAGAATATTGTCTGTAATCTGCCTTCCACTTATAAAAGCACTTTGATTTTCATTTACTAACTTTCCAAGCACTCCTTTCAGTCTATTAGTCATAATCTTGCTAATACAATTATACATTACATTGCAGCATGCAATGGGTCTGAAGTCTGAGACTTACCAGGAATAGGAATTTTTAGAACAAGTGAAATAAGTGTTGCATTCACCTCCCCCAATATTTTTCCTGTATTAAAGAATTCCCTCACAGCTTGACTTACTTCCTTACCAACTATGCTCCAAGTAGTTTTGTAGAACCTAGATGTGTATCCATCAGGCCTAGTGCCTTAGAGTCCTCAATTTCAAACATAGCATTTTTAATTTCAGGATCACTTATTAGTCTCACCATTTCTAGAGCTTCTTCAGGAGACAACTTTGTTTTAAAAATGTTGTTTCTGCAAGAAAGGTTTAGTACTTGACTACTTTTACCAAGAAATTCTTCAAAATCCTTAACAATTTGAGTTGGAACCTCATCATTTCAAATCTAACCCCTTCTTTATTCCTTATGGCAGTATTTTTATCCCCCTTTTTAAGCCATTTAACTTTTTTTGACATAACAGACTATATTCATCTTGGATAGCTTCTTGGTATTCTTTCAAAATCATACAACTCCTTTTTTTCACTTTCTCATCATGAGGAAAGATATCAACTTCCTTTTGACTTTCCTTTACTTTCTTTCTTAACTCATCTGTCCTTTCAAAAACATTCCCATTCCTCCAGCTAAGCAGCTTAAGCTTCTTTTTAAGAGCCTTTATTTTTTGGACCACTTTATACATAGTATGTCCCTCAATTCTCTTATTTCAAACACTCCTTACTGTTGGCAAGAATTCATCTTTATCTGTTATGAAATTAGAAAATCTGAATGAACTCTTTCTTTTAGAACAACATTAGGAATCCTCACTATAATAGGGGAGTGATCAGAAACCATATATGGAAGAAATACCCCATGGGCATGTTGATATTTTTCCATAAAGTCCTCATTAACCATTACTCTATCCAATTTCTTTAAGGTTCTACATTTTGGATTCTTTAAACTTTTTGTCCATGCATAAAGAAATCCTTCACTATGAAGATCCTCAACTTCTATTCCATTAATACAATCTTGAAATTCTGTCATTTCACTAAAAGGATTAACACTTCCATTTGAATGCTCGGATACTTTTATTGTAACATTAAAATCACCTAGAATGACCCAAGGTGTTCCACAGATAATTCTCTTCTGGATTTCTAAGTCTTTCCATAATTTCTTTCTTTCCATTCCTGAGTTGCTGGCATAGATCACAGTACAGAAGAACTTGGAGTTCTTATCAATGGTTTCAACCATTAGGAAAATGTTTTGTCTTGATTGAGAAATCATCCACGCCTGAATCTTCTTATTATTCCAGCCAATCATAATTCTGCATCCTTTGTTATTGTCTTCACCATTTGTTATGTATTCCCAGTCTCCAAAGACATTTTCACATGTCTTCTTAATATTCTTGAATTTGACATGGGTTTCAAGAATAGCACATAACTGTAAACCTTCCTTTTGAATTAGCTTTTTCACTTCCTTTTGTTTATCAGAATAGCTGCACAAGCCTCTGATATTCCAAGTACCAAACTTCAAATCCATATTAATAAAATAAAAAACAATCCTCTCTATCTGTTTTTACTCACTTTCTCTCAATTCTTTTCCTCCAAAGCACTCTATCTATTTTTATTATTCATCTCTTCTCTATTTTTACTCCCAAATCGCTCAATTCTTTTTCTCACTTTATCACTCTATTTGTTTTTGTCACACAGTTCTCTATTTGTTTTTATCTCACACAATCTCTCAATTTTTTTACTCACTTAATCACTCTATCTATTTTCCACTCAAATTAAAAAAAACTCTCTTCTCAGTTATCCTCTCAATTCTCTCAATTCTTTTTGCTCACTTGTACACTCTATCTGTTTTTATTAACACACAGCTCTCTTTCTGTTTTTATCTCACAAAATTCTCTCAATTCTTTTCCTCACTATACACTTTATCTATTTTTATTCATACAAACTACACACTTACTAAAAAATCTAATTCTAAAACTATAATACTATTACTAATTCAATAGAGTTAGGGACACACAGAATTCCTAAATCAAGAAACTCCCCCTACCCCCTCCACTTCATTCCTCAATACAGTATTCTCTACATCATCATTTTCATCCAATACATCTTTATTCGCTTTCATCTCTTTTGATGCATCAATCAACTCTTTCTTATCCCTATAATACCTTTTCATTTCATCACTTCAATCATTCATTTCCATGTTGTTTATTTCACATTTCTTAAGCAAAAAGTCATCTACTATTTTCCTTTTGTCCATAGTTGGCACTAACCCCTCTTCATTAACCAAGGAATCTAATAAATTAAACCTATTAGATCCTAATATTCCTCCTCAATTGATACTTTCCTTACTAGTTGATCCTTTCTCTTGTACCTTTTGACTGTCCTTAAACTCTTTTTGCCTATCATTGGCCTTCTCATTCTTAGTACTCATTTCATTAATTCTAGAATTTTTGTCTGTTCCACCATTTACATCCTTTTCCTTAACTTCATTTTCCCTTCTCCTCCTATATTCAAATCTATTGTTTTGTTGCCATTTGTTGTTCACGTTTCCAAATCTTCCTTCATTCCACATTCTACATTTCTGTCCATTTTGTGCCTTTGTTCTTCTATTCATCACAAAACCTTCCCTTCCATATCTCCTATTCTAAACCTCCTTGAAACCATTCCTATTTTCCTTTATTTTATCACATCAGTTATATTTTTGTTCTTTGTTTTGCAATAACTATCTGTGTGCCCAAAAACTTTGCATTAAGAGCAGATACTTGGAGTCCATGAGTATTCTACATCCACACTCTTCTTAGTTCCTGTAGCAACATCCTTACTTTTGTACATGATTTCAATTTTATCCTTAATTCCTTTCTCAGCATCAATCTCAACTAATACCCTAGCAAAAACAATTCTTCCAACTCTAGTAACACACATCTTTGTAGTAACCTCATCCATTATGATAGGTTTTCCTATGCTACTTCCTAAGGCACTGATTCCCTTTACACTCCAAGCCTCCATTGGAACATTCATCATTTTCACCCCAAACTGGTAACTTTTTTGGCTTAACTTTATCAATGCACATATCAATACTCCACTTTTAAACTACTATAGGTTTGTTGTTCACCATCCATAGCCCATTATTAATCACTTCTTTTATCCCTTCCTCGTCCTGAAATTTGAAATAGAATACACCATTCTCAGCAATTACTTCTCTCAGTCCTAGCCTACTCCACATTCTCCTAATGTGATATCTAGCCTTATTAAATCCCATACTGCACCCAATGAATTATCCACACATAGTCAGGTTCCATTTCTTACTTCCCAATTCAATTATCTCATCATCAAATATGACAACATCATCTCCATTTTCACTTACTCCAGTGGGAACATTAATCAGTTTATTGTCCAATCTAGATGATTTCACAATGTCAACTAAATTCTTAGCAAAAAACTTAGTAGCACTGCTATTATCACTTCCCTCCTTTCCATTCACTTCTCTAACTCCTTTATTTTTGCTGATTGTAGTATAATTTCCTCCATTAATTTCTTCATTTCCATCAGCATTGTCCTTGTTTCCACTGCCACTATGGCATCTACTCTCCTTATCCAAACAGTCCTTTACTCCCTCATTTACTCCATTCTTATTACCATCCATACCATTAATTAGAGGAAACTGGGCACCATTCAAATCCCTAGTGAATCCATTCATCCCATTCAACTCTTCATCTCCCATACTCATTTCATTGTTACCTTCATGTACCATCCTTTCCCCCTCAGACCTAATTACCCCATTATCCCTGGTCTCAATAACATTCTCATATAAATTCGCTTTAACATATATACTTTTTTTGATGCACTTTTCTTGTTTTTTGTTTTCCCAGTATTAATACTATGTACAAAATCCTCAAGATTCTGTGGAATCTTTGGATCCCTTTTAGATCACATATTCCAATTAGGGTTTCAACTGAATGGGTACAACCAATTAGGAATGAAAAAACTAAAATTACTTCAACACAAACTCACAATAAACGTACAATCACTCCAACAAATCCATTAGAACATAAATGACAAGCATAATCCACAAACAGAATTTGGCGCCAAAATCACTAATTTCAAAAATCATAAAATATCTTGAAAATTGGGGAAAATGATACCGTTGTATGCAGCTTAATCTGCTGATTTCAAAAATGTAATCAAATTAGACAGGGGTTATGTTAGATGTATCAATATTAAGCTCAACCAAAAATATCAAAATCTACGTCACCTCACAGGTGAAACTGTTTACGGCTCTATATTCTCTACTTCAGCAAATGATTTAAAAGCATAGATTGCTTCTTGCTTTTCTATGGTACCGGACTTTTACCTATAAAAACAGCATACCCAATAAGTGATTTTATAGTAGTTTTACATTTAGCACAGTTAGAATCTACAAACACACTTAAATCAAGTCCATCACTTTTGTTATAAGAATTTCCCTTTCAAGTAGCATTTTTCAAGTACCTTAAAACTCTAAAAGCAAGTTTGAGATGTGACTATAGAGCTGCATGCATATATTGACTATAAAACATGCACAACATAGTTTATGTCATGCCTGGTATATGTTAGATAGATCAACTTCCCAACTAACTTTTTGATAATTGTTAATCTCAGTTAAAGGACTATCAGTCTCTACATTTTTAGCATTAGTCGGTTTATCAACACTTTCCTTAGACTCTATAGGAGTACCACATGGTTTGCAGGCAATCGTACCAAAGTCTGGAAATAACTCACTTCCTTTGTGTTAGATATAAACTGTTATTAGATTCCAAAACTTCTATTTCTACGAAATATTTCAGTTTACCAAGATCCTTGATCAAGAACGTGGAGTGTAAATAAGTCTTAAACTTGTTAATTTCATCATGTCATCCACATACATAAGTAAGACAATGAAAAATCCATTCTTATTCTTAGTGAACAAAGAAAAGTCATTCTTACTTTGTTTCAAATCATTTTCAAGTAAAAAAGAAGTAATTTTTTCATTCCATTTTCTTGGTGCCTACTTTAATCCATAAAGAGACTTAACCAATTTGCACACTTTAGTATCATCTTTAGCAAAATAACCATCAGGAAGAGACATGTACACATCCTTAGCCAAATCACCTTATAAAAAAGCATTGTTGTTGTCAAGTTGATAAAGTGGCCAACTATCATGCACATCTATAGAAAGAATGCATCTAACTGTAACAGTTTTTATTATTGGTGAAAATGTTTCTGCATAGTCTATACCCACCTTATGGTTATACCCTTTCGCTACCAGTCAAGCTTTAAAGCTCTTAACCTCACCGGTTGATTTGTACTTGATCTTATAAACCCATTTACTACCAATCGGTATCCTAACAACTGGTAACTCAATAATGACCTAGGTACCATTCCTATTAAGAGCCTCCATTTCTATGTTCATTACTTTAACCCACCTACCATCTTTGATGCATCATCAAAAGTTTTTGGTTCAACAATTTTATTGAGACTAGTTGAAAAATTATAATTTTCAACATTTAAACTAGAATAGTTAACCTGCCTGTCAATATTGTACTTAACCTTAGTATCAAACTAAAAGTCACTTAACTTCTTAGGCATACTAGTTTTCCTATAAGGCCTTCTAGGATTGAATGTACTTTGACTGTTTGGAGACACAACAAGTATTTGCAACATATCATTAGACTCTTGATAATAATTTTCATCACCCTCAAACATATCATCTTTTTCATCAAGTATTGTATTTTCATCTACAACACTGGTTGCTTCCATTGATGCACTGTCATTAGGATTACCACCATTCCCTCTAGCATCCTCAGTGTTTTCAGTACCCCCAAGTGTTGTATTGTCTATGCCTTTACTTATTTTAGTTTCTATATCTCTCTCATCATCACAGGGATCATTTGACATAGACTCATCCTTATCAGAGTTAAAAATGTTAAGACTGTTTTTATTTTGAAAACACATTTCATAACATTTATTCTCAGAACAATTTTAGAAAGGAAAGACAGTCTCATAAAACTTCATATCCCATAAATAAAAGACTTTCTTACTTTTAAGACTATACAACTTGTAACCTTTTTTGTCATTTGAATACCTAATAAAACATATTTTCCAGACCTAAATGAGAACTTGTTAGAGTCATATAGCATAGTAGAGAAACATAAACATCAAAATATTTTAAAATGAGAGAGATTTGGTTCTTGTTTAAAAACTAATTCATAGGGAGACTTTCCAGACAACACAGAGCTTGGGATCCTGTTAATTAAGTGAATAGCAGTCAAAATACACCCAGTCCACATGTTCAAAGGTATCCCTCCTGAAACATAAGGGCCTTAGCTACATTCAATAAATGTCTATGTTTTTTCTCAACAATTCCATTATGCTGAGGGGTATAAGGACACGATGTTTGATGAAGTATCC
This sequence comes from Tanacetum coccineum, assembly GCA_026074375.1. Classification (NCBI taxonomy): domain Eukaryota; kingdom Viridiplantae; phylum Streptophyta; class Magnoliopsida; order Asterales; family Asteraceae; genus Tanacetum; species Tanacetum coccineum. The sequence goes on from BQNB010026933.1 coordinate 26,718, forward strand.
TATTTTCCTTACAAAATCTTTCCATATTTTGGTTTATGAATTCAGTCCCATTATCAATCCTAAGAATATTAACAATTTTATCAAGTTGATTTTTAAGCAGATTAAAATAGGTAGTGATATGCAGAAATACTTCATCTTTCCCCCTTAACAGAAATACCCAGACTGCTCTAGTGTAATCATTCACAACTGTTAGTAAATCCTTAAATACATTCCTACTTTGAATCTTATATGGGCCCCAAACATCTAAGTGGACAATTTGTCCAATATCCTTGGTTTGTTGTTCATTGAGAGGAATTGGATCCCTTGTTTGGTTTGCCTTATGACAAACATCACAAATATTATCTTTTATATCTTTTTCAAAATCCAGTTTGTTCTTTAAAATGGTCAGAACACGGTCAGAAGGATGACCAATTTGGTTATGCCATACACACTTAGACAAACAACAGACTTTTATGTTATCATTACCAAGTTTTTTACATGTATTCAGAAAATACAACCCATTACTTTATTAACGATTCCCCACTATGGTCCGTATAGAACAGTAAGAAAAACAAAAAAAAAAAAAAAAAAAAAAAAAAAAAACAAATAACAAAAAAGATAAAAAAAAAAAGACAAAAAGAAGATCTGAAAAACACAAACATCCTTTGTTGATTGGGAGTTAATTTAAAGTGTTGGATATAATATAATACTTTATCCGAAAAAATGACTCTAAACTTGTTATCTTTACTTAGTTTGTGCACAGATAATAGACTGACTTGATATCCTGGCACAACTAAAACATTATGAATAAAAATTTTATCGGTCAACTTAAGACTTCCCACATGAATAACAACAGCCTTAGTACCGTCAGGATGACCTACTACCATGTTAAGTTTAGACACTTTAGGGATGAGCACGATACCAGATTGGTACCGAACCCGTATCGAATTGATGGTACCGATTTTTTCCCGAGCATGAAACGGGTGTACCGGTACCGTATGAATGGGATTTGGGTACCAGAACCGGTACCGGTACTCAGTACCGGGAAATCGGTACCTATCCGGTACTTCCCGTTTTTTGCTAGATCGAAAAGAAAATTATATATTTCACGCTAGTAACTTTCTATGACAACAACAAAATACATGATATAACGTACATTTTCGAGTAATTTCGAACCGAGGGTTCATTAACCCGAATCCGATTCATCAAATCAATATATATGAATTATATACAAAATAAACTAATAATCATTGATGTAAATATGGATACTGATATATGCGAACTGGATATAATAAACTAATAATTATTATATACTAATAATATACTCGTATGTGACTAACAAATTGAGTCGACAAGTTGATATATATATACTGATGCGTGCGAATTTCATATATAAACTAATAATCATTGATGTAACTATATATCCTGATTATTAGATGAAATAAACTAATAATCATTACAAACAACGATGCATATTAGGGATGTCTTATTGCATATGTAAAAGAAAAAACCTTTATATTTTTTTATAATGATGATCGAGATGATTTAAATAGTAAATTTGATGATTTGAGTGATTAATAATATGTTATGGTTTAATTTTTTTTGATTTGTGACGAAGCTATGGTTGCTACAATAGGTTTTTGGGACATTGGCTTCTTTTTTTATAACTACTGAAATTTCAGGTATTTTTTGGTACTATCCCGTTTTGGTACCGGTACCGAATTAGGGGTCCCGAATTTTTTTTGTGCTCGATTCATGGTATGAGTCCCGTACCATATACCAGGAGTCGGTACCATTTCGATACGGTTCCAGTTCGATACCGAAATTCGGGTCCAAATGCTCATCCCTAAGACACTTTCACAACATTAAACATTTGTAGAATGATGTAAGTCATATGTTGACTTGCACCAGAATCAATAATCAAACTCATATAGAGACTGTAAGAACTTATGTTGGAATTATGATTAAAGAATCTAGAAGTGCAGAAACTGATTACACAATTTATACTTGCAATGTTTGCAGGCATACTGTTGGAACCAAATTTCTCACTAATGAGAGCCATCAGCCTCCTATACTGATCATCTTTGAAAGAATTAGATGAACTGGGAGACTTATCTTTATTACCTAAAGCTGCATTATTACCATCAACATTCTTATTAGAACCATTCTTTCTCTTAAAATTAGGTAGATAACCCACAAGTTCAAAACACCTATCAGTAATATAGCCATTCATATTGTAGTGAGCACAGACCAATTAGGCTTGTTTAGACTTCTAGTTTGATTATTATTAGATGTCTAATTATTACTTCTAGTATTAGTCCTTGCGACGAAAGCAGAACTTCCAGGTTTAGATTGAGACTGAGTACTCCTGTGAGACTCATCTCTTGAAAGAGTAGCGAAGGCTCCCTTAACATTAAGAATATGATCAGTAGTACGGATTATGCCCCTAAAGGAGCATAAACCTCATCAAAGCGCATGAGAAACTGCATCAAATTAAGAAGTTGATTGTGTTTCTTACGTTTCTCAAAATTAGCACATATGAAGTCAGGCCGATTAATAAAGGAGTCATACTGCCTTCATAATGCATTAAACTTGTGATAATATTCTGACAAGGATGAGCCAAACTGAGGCAAATAATGAATTTTAAAATGCATATTAAAAATGATAGAACCATCCTGTTTACTATAAGTTTCTTCAAATTCATCCCACACAACTTTAGTATATTTAGAAAACACCTGACCCATAAACACATCTTGAGAAACATATCCAAGATTCCAAGAAAGCACCACAAAATTACATATATCCTATTATTCTTGAAAAAACCCAGCCTCAACAGGACTAAGAACTTTTCCATTAATAAAACCAAGCATATTTTTAGTATGAATTGCGATAGTTATAAAAACTTTCCAAAATTTATAATTTTCATTACCCTTAAGTTTAAAATTAATCAAGGGTACATCGCTAGTGTCATTACTATGCAAGAACAAAGGATCATATTGATCTATATCACCTACTCCAGAACCTGAACCCTTGTAAGTATTCTTAGGTGGTTTATCCCCTTCAACCATAATGAAAAACATAAAACAAAACAGTCAAAAAAACAAGAATAAAAGCACAGAACCGCCAGAGGTTGTAAGTAGACCCAAAAAATAGAGTGGTACAAGGCATACACCAACTCTCAGTGTATGAGGACCATGATTCCTTACTCATCAGAAAAGAAAGTCAAGATCCAACCCAAAATATAGGGTGTATACACAGGAAAACCAAACAAAAACTGAAATTGGGTCAATTAACCACCAATCACATTCTAACACACATAACCACCAATTTTAACTCCAACTACACTATTCACAAACAAACCTCTTAAACTATCCATTCCACCAATTCTAAAAACATATGACAAACCTAAAGAGTGCGTGAGAGGTGTTACAATGCGTGCAAAAGCAAAATCTAAGAGATAGGATGTCTCAATCACCACAACCAGACGTATAGCGGAAATCAAACCTGAAATAAAAAAAGAAATAGTTAGATAACAACAATCTTTAAACAAGAACAACACAATATGTTCTTGATACCAATTAACCTAGAGATTAATAACAAAAACCAAGAACCTATGAATTAAGGTTTTGATACATTATAACCCTAATTTTGTAGATAAATAACCAAAATCAACAAATCAACACTTGTTGATATCGATTAACCACCAACAAACAAAACCCCCCAAATTTTAAAAACTCTAAAATTTGATAAACCTCTAATCACTTAAAAATTAACCAAATCAGTCTAATTAACCGATTAACAACACGATCTACCCAGATCTGAACTCAAAACTCAAAAACCCTAAAATTATTTTGAAACCCTAATTTAAAAAAAACATTTTAAAAACAAACATCTTTGTATCAAAGCCAACCTGGCTCTGACACCATGTAAAAACTTAACAAAGATAAAGATTAACATCAGATTTATTCATATAACCAACCCCCCCCCCTCTTATTTTATTAACTGCATCTATCAATTACTTCAAATGTAGTTATAGGTTTTGAGTTCAGTACATATTACAAAAAGTAAAGTAAACTAACAATCTCAATAACTCAGAGGTTGAGATGATGAAGATTATATACACACTTTGAGAGAGATAAAACATATACACGTTATTCACAAAAATGGTGTGAATTGACGGGAATATCCTGACCCCGGGTGCCTTTTAGCACCAGTCATAGTCCACTCCACAAGGAATAACTCTGGCAACTCTCCTAGCCGAGTGGGGCACCAACTGAAGTAGGCAGGAGACGAGACTCGAATCTTTGACCTTTTATCCACAAAATCACTCTAGTGTGCCCATGAGTTTTTCAGAGGTGAGTATCAACTAAGCTAAACCCCTTTTAGTAACGGATACAAGTTATATATGAGAGAGAGGGAGAAACTAGCTTATATACTACTGAACCCTAGCTAAAAATTGCCACTTCAGTCCTTGCTATAACATCCATTAGTTTACTAACTTGTCATTTCTAGTCTCAGCAGCTATAAACAAATAACAAGCACAATACAAATAATAACTTAAATATTACCAGTTCAATACCTGAGCTCTTAAATGAATTGCATCACAAGTCCTTTATACAGAATTTAGCTTATCTTTCTTAATAGTTCATAATAGTGTAAGTTATCTAAAGGCAATTGATTCAAGATTGAAGGTTTTTTCTCAAGTAGCGAAACAACTTCATTTACACATAAAAAACTTATCTTAGATGGTAAGACTAGATGGAACTCTACATATTACATGCTATCAACAGCCATTATCTTTAAAGATGCATTTTGTATGTATGAGTTGCGGGATATGTAATTAAAATAGAAAGAATAAAGCTGTCAACAGAACAAAGTATGCTATACCATAACGATTAAACACAGTTGTATACCTTAAAATATTGATTAAATATAGTATTCCAATATATTTTTTCCAAAACCACATATTTTCATGTCTATTTAAGAAAATCATTTCACCTTACTTATTACTTCACCTTAACGTTCCTTCCACAATGGCACAAGTTGACATCAAGAACAAGTGTACCATTTTCACCATTTTCCTATTCTCGCTTCTCACTGTAGGAGAATCCACCAAATTCTCCAAAAACTTGCCACTAGAATCACTTGGTTTAAAGAAAGAGAAGCTAACCCATCTCCACTTCTACCTTCATGATACCGTTAGTGGCGCTAACCCCACAGCAGTACCTGTGGCTCAGGCTCCCACAACCAACACCTCCCAAACTTTATTCGGCCTTACATTAGTCATTGACGATCCTTTGACAATGGGTCCAGAAATAACATCTAAGTTAGTGGGAAGAGCTCAAGGGATGTATGCATCTGCTAGCCAAAATGATTTTGCATTGTCGATGGCTTTGAATTTTGTTTTTTCTGAAGGGAAATACAATGGGAGCACTTTCAGTCTTCTAGCGAGGAATCCAGTCTTGTCCAATCCGAGAGAGATGTCAATTGTTGGCGGGAGCGGGCTTTTTCGATTTGCACGTGGTTATGTACTCGCAAAGACTTACTTTTTAGATGCAACGACAGGTGACGCGATTGTTGAATATGATGCTTATGTCCTCCATTACGGAGACTAACAGCAATATAAGAGCGAGTGTCTCTATATTCAAAGAATTGAAGCAAAAACTTTGAAGAAATCAAACTCCTACCATTGCTCCATCTCCATCGACATCCCCATACAAGTTTTTTTGAAATAAAATTCTTTAAATGTGTTTTTTTCTTTTCTTATTGATGAAGGTTGTTTCGTTCCTTTTTCTTACATGTAAGTTAAACAAATCGTGTATACGGTCTTCTATTTCTTTATGCTCTATTAATTAGTTCAATACTTGCTATAGAGGGTCAATAAGTATATATCAAGATGAGTTTTACAAAGGCCAAGGATAAAAAGTTGATCATGATCTGTTTTTGGTAATCACTAAAAACAACTTTGCATTAACAGTAACATACTAACATACATGCAGAAAACACAAACTTATCCAATCGTTTCTATTGTTGCAACCAATGATTAGTCAAGAAAAACTGACTAATTTTTATTTGTCTCAGATGCTAATAATTTATGTTAGATAAATCAAACTCAAACATGTATATATTGTTATGATATATTCTCGAAAAAACCACATCGCTATACACCATATGGATCATCCCTAAGGCACTGAATAAATTAGAGCATCACGGAAATAACATTACATGTATGAACTGGTTGCTAGAATGCGTCATCAAAACCTCAACTAGTAAAAATTGTGCAAAATAGAAGGCTCTATATTGGAAGGGAATTGATGGTCAACCCATATCCGATATTCTTTTACTAAAAGTCAACCAACCATTAATCATGCACGCATGACATGAATGTTCGTGCTAAAGAGTTGTATGAAATTGCTAACGGGAGCATTGAACGTGTTTACAGTTGACTAATTAATTAGATGCTAGTCATGGCCCATGACTTGGATTTTAATTTTTAGATTGAACAAGTATTTGATACCGTGCTTCGCCGCGAGACGTTTTGTAAACGATACTTGAAAGAAATCATAAATACAATAAAAGAAACAAAATGAGGCACACAATTTTTTGTTTATACTGTTAGAGGTGCAAAAAAATCGGTTAAAACCGGTTTTCGGTTTTTAGAAAACCGGGCGGTTTTTCTAATAACCGGTTTCGGTTTTTTCGGTTTTTCCAAAATCGGTTTTTTTCGGTTATAAATGTTCGGAATCGGTTTTTTTCGGTTATAAATTTTCGGAATCGGTTTTTTACCGGTTCGGTTTTTTTCGGTTATAAATGTTCGGAATCGGTTTTTATACCGGTTCGGTTTTTTTCGGAATTTAAAACTTCGAACATTTATTTAATAAACTTGTTAATTATCAAACATTTAATTAAACAATACACCGGAAACATACTAAACAAATACAATCATAACTTTTTATTTGCACCGGAAACATACTAAAAAAATACAACCATAACTTTTATTTAAACAATACAATTATACAACTAAAAATATATAAATACTAATACATTTCGAGCTTCGGCATGGCCATCACCCGAAAACATATTAGTGTACTCAAGTATGTCGAGCTTCGGCATTGCCATCACCCGTTATACTCAATCCATTAAATCTTCCAAAAAATCTTCTACATCTACGTGTTCAATATCTAAGTCTTCAAACTCACCTTCATCTAATTCGGTATTCGGAGGTGATATCCCTAATTCAACTTCTTCTCTTGCTATAGTTTCTTCAACGTCTTCTAATATCGGACCTTCCAACGATGTTTCATGTTGTACCCTATCTACTCCGTCCAAATAATCTTTCAAACATACACATACTTCCACGGATTCGGGGGTTAGTCTTGACCTTCTTTCCGATATAATTCTACCGCTAATAGAAAAGGCCGATTCGGAAGCTACCGTCGAAGCTTGGACCGTTAATAAGTCACGAGCCATAGCGGATAAAATTGGAAATTGGATTTCCCTTTCTTTCCACCAAGCCAAAATGTCAAAGTTTGTAAACTCTTCGGGCCTTAAAGTTATTAAAAAGTTTGTAGCCATATATTGTCCCAACTCGCTTGTTGGGGCCGATGTTCGTTGACGCTTTGTAGCGTCTTCAAATAAACTATTATAAAGGTTTATATTAATGTCACTTGCCATTCGGGACGATCCGGCCCGCATTTGATCAACAATTGGGTTTTGTATTTGACCATATTTTGTTGCATAAATTCCAAATAATTTTTTAAAGTTATCGTTAAATATAAAAATTTGGGAGTTTATATAGTTGGGGTCGGGGTTGTCAGCGTCTAACCCAAAGGATAAGTCTAAATTGTTCATTATTCTTGTTATTAAAAGTTCTACGCCTCCAACATTTAAACATGGATTAAGTGCGGCGGAACAAGTAAAAATCAAAGGTAAATTAGCAAAATATTTTACAAATTTCTTTTTTATAAATTTGTAACGGCTATTTAAACATGGAATGTTGACCGGTTTTTTTAACCGGTTAAAACCGGTTTTTTTTTTTACAACGCATATAACGGTTATAAAAAAAATTAAAAATAAAAAAACCGGTTAAACCCGGTTATTTTAAAAAAACCGGGTAAACTCGGGTTTAAAACCGGTAAAAAACCGGTAGCTTACTAAACCCGAAAACCGGTCTAACCGGTTCAGTTAAAAAAAACCGATTTTTTTAAAAACCGGTTCCTGTTTTTTGTACCGGTTTTTAGAAAAACCGGTTTCCATTTGCACCACTAATCTATAACATTGGTTTGATGCCTAAATATAACAATTTGAACACGAGGAAATATGAATTAGCGGGTTTCAAGTCTAACACGAGTTTTATTGGGAAAGAAAATTGAAAATAATAAGAGAGTGTAAAAAATGAGAAAGTAACGGAAGTGTTGATTTATATGTTTATATGAGATAAAAAAAGGAAAAAAAAAAACTAATCATAAATAATGTTTTTAAATTGACAGAAAAAAAATAACTTTTTCAAATTGCATTATTTTTTTTTATTTTCTTTTTACGGCTTTCAAATTGCATACTTTTTATTTGTTTTTTTTAACAGCGAAAAGAATGATAAATAAAAAACGAAAGCTTCTAGCAAGATGCTAGAAGAAATTACAACGGAGTTCTTAACGAGTCATACCAATTACAAATTTTAGCACCTCTATTTTATAACTAAGAAAAAAAAAGACGAATATTATCTAAAATGTCATCTTTTCTCATTGTTTGAGAATTAAAAATGACGCCATTTCGATACTTCCATAAAATCCAACACGAAGTAGCGTCAATAACAAATAACCGGATTTTCTTCTGCTTTGAATCTTGCAACGACTCGATCCACGTAGTCCGATCTGCACACGAAAGAAGCGGAGGAGTAGAAATATCACACTAAATTCGGATGGCCTCCAAATAGAGGAAGCGAGGTCACAAGTGAAGAATTAATGAGATGATGTTTCTGGCATCATGTTACAAATCGGGCTAGTTATGGAATCAATATCCAAACCGCGTCTCAACAGATTAAACCGATTAGGGAGACGATCAAGACGCAATCTCCACATGAAAACATTAACTTTACGAGGTAGACTCTTGTTCCAGATAGTTGGGACATCAATAGAAGGCAAGATATGATCATCAATATGGCGACGAGTATCTCCTACTGTATAGACACCATCTTTTCTAATTTGCCAAAACCAAGAGTCCAAGTTATCTGTTAAAGTGGCATTCTGTAATTCGGCAAGCATCAACGAGAATATAGTACCAATACGGCCATTTTCAACCGGCCTACGCCAATTCCATATCCAGCCATTTGGGGACCATCGATCATGAATATAGCAATCTTCATGCAAGTCCAACCTGAAGATACGATTGTCGCGAATATTGAGGGGTTTTTCACCGATCCATGAGTCTTTCCAAAACTTAATTTGGGGTCCATTGCCAACTCTATGCCGTAATGTTTCTTTTGGGAGACCTTCGTTGGAGTGAACAGATTTATTGAACTGGCAGCCCAAACACCATTTGTAAAACACCCTGAGGTACCTAAGCCAACATCCCCTCCATGGATGGCTTTAATAATTGAAACACATAAAGCATTTGGATTAGATACCAACCTCCAACGCCATTTGAAGAACAAGGCGAAGTTAAAAGATTTAAGACTTCCAACACCAAGGCCACCATGTTCCAAGGAAGCTTGCACTTGATTCCAATTGATCAAAGCTAGTTTTTTTGCTAGAACCGCCACTCCCCAAAAAAAACTCGGCTCTAAGGCGCTTTAAAGCTTTAAGAATAAGCTCCGAAACTTTAAACAACGACATGTAATAAATTCCTAAGCTTCCCAATACAAATTTAATTAGAGTCAAACGGCCTCCGATTGATAGAAGATTAGCTTTCCATGAAGAGAGCTTTGATTTGAATCGGTCTATAATCGTGCTCCAAGAAGATATTAAGTTCATATTTGATCCGATTGGGAGGCCAAGATAAGTGAAAGGAAACACGCCCTCTAAACATCCGTAAGACGTGCCATAGAAGATAACTCTGAATCTGTAATACCAATGCCAAAAACGTTATACTTTTGAATGTTAATTTTGAGACCCAAAGCCAAATAAAAAACATTCAAGATTCTAAGAATGTTTTCCATATCATGAGAACTCCAATCCGTTAAGATGATAACATCGTCCGCATAAAAAAAGTGGGAAATTTTGAAGTTAAACGGGCCAACTGAAGCTCCTTTAATTAACTGGGACATGATAGCATCGTTAATGGCAATGTGAAGACCCTCCATTACTAGGATGAAGAGGAACGGGGATAGGGGGTCGCCTTGACGAAGCCTTCGTTTAAGGGAAAACTCAGCAGTAGGGCTACCATTAACTAAAATTGAAGTACGTGCCGAGCAAAGACACTCCCGGATCCATAAACGCCATGTATCTCCAAAACCGAGCTGCCCGAGGATGAAATCAAGATACTTCCAACTTACTGAATCAAATGCCTTTTCGAAATCGACTTTAAAGATAAGTAGCTTTTTACTACGTTTCTTATACCAGTTGATGACTTCACTAAGCATAAGGGGGCCATCAAGAATCTGACGACTTGATATGAAGGCTGATTGCTCTTGGCTAACAACTTTGTCAACCACCTTTGCTAGCCGATTAGCCAAAAGTTTAGCAATGATTTTGTAGTGCATCCCGATAAGAGAAATAGGCCTATAGTCCTTGACTAGCAACGGATTGGAAACCTTTGGAATTAATGTGATGAAAGCTGAATTAGTACTCGGCGGAAGCTTACCTGTGGACATGAAGTTTTTATTTGTTAGTGTTAAATCTTTTAAAATTGACATATTAGTTTCTACAAAACATATTTTAAAGTTTCATTTTTCATTTCCTCTAAAAAAATGAGGAAGATTAAAAAAAAAGTTTTTCTCATCTTTCTCTCCACTTCCTTTCCTCTCCTAAAAATACAAAATACATTCTCATTTTTCTTGTTCTTTCAAATTTTAACTTAAGAACATAGTGTAAGTGGATCATTTGGGAGAACGACGGGTCTAGGTCATGTTGGTCTCGAGTCGGGTTTACCTATTCGTGCAGTGACGGAGCTAAGTTTTTTTGCTCGAAGGAGCACATTTCAATAATTTTTAAAAACTACATTACAAATTGGTTCTTAGGAGAAATTAAAAATAAAGCCAGATAATGTAAATAAAATTTGAACTACAATTTTTTCCGTTAAAGGGGCACTTGCCCTCAGGCCCCCTCCTTATTTTCGACCATGCATTCGTGTTAAAAATTAAAAAAAATTAATTATGAGAAAAGTGAAAGAATGGGAAAAAAAATTATTGATCCACTAGACCTGTTAATTAATTGTTATGCAATTGAGCTTTATATCATGACCCAATTAGACTAATAATATTTAGAGTAAACTACAAAAATCATCTATGTGGTTTGTACTTTTTAGCACTAATCATCCTTAACCGATATTATTGGCAATAATCATCCCTGAGCGCTGAAATATTCGGCAAAAATCATCTCGCACCACGAATTATGGAGGGTAATTATGTCATTTAAAACACACAGGGATGATTTTTGCCAAAATATGTTTAAACCAAAGGATGATTTTTGCAGTTTTAAAAATAACTAATATTCACAATTATAATTATTTTTTACTTTTTTTAATTAAATCATTACTTTATTATAATATAGAATTTACAACAAATTAGAGGGGAGCGCAGATACTATCTGGGCCTTCACTCTTTTGCGTCAAAAGCGATATTATTATTATTATTATTATTATTATTATTATTATTATTATTATTATTATTATTATTTATTATAAATTACTTTATTATAAATTTAAGGGATTTATAAAAAATTATTGGGAAGCCGAGATATTATCTTGGCCCCCACTCCTTGATGTGTGTGTTTATCGCCTTTGACACAAACCATGATGGCTGATTGATGCAGCACAACGTAAACGTGTGAAGGGGAAACAAAATCAGCCATTCTGGTTTGTGTCAAAGGCGGAAGCCCCAGTCAGATAAACACACACATCAAGAAGTGGCGGCCTAGATGATATCTCGGCTTTCTAATAATTTTTTGTAAAATAAAATAAGTAATTTACAAATAAAGTGATTTATAATAATAATAATGAAGTGATGTTTATAAAAAAATAAAAAAAATAATAATAATAATTGTAACATTAGTTTTTTTTTAGTAAATTGCAAAAATCATCCATGTGATTTAAACATATGGAGGGTAATTATGTCATTTAAAACACACAAGGATGATTTTTGCCGAACGTTTCATCACTCGGGGATGATTAGTGCCAATAGTATCGGTTAGAGATAATTAGTGCCAAAAAGTACAAACCGCAGGGATAATTTTTGCAGTTTACTCTAATATTTAACTATTGGATGTTAAATTGCACATCTAATTAACATTTAGTCCTATTTTTTTTTTCATTTAAAGTTTATTTTAATGGTGTAAGAATGTTAGTTTAGTGTCATTGATTGATTCCTAATTAGGGCGCGTTAGGCACTCGTGCCTTGCGGCGATGAAAACACTGTAATTAATAATTTTTACGAGAAGTCTCTTGTGGATTATTTATAACCTTGTTATTATAAGAGAATATATAACTACACAAGAATTTGATCACCTTTAATTTTTCTAATTGGTATTTTTGAATCAAAATATTTAGTATATACGTAATATTTTTTATTTCTTTCAATGCTTATAGAGGAGTTAAATTGAAATAACATTTAATTATTAATGGAACTAAATAATTGTAATTGTAATAATAATATATATATTTAATGATTTATTGACATAGTTAGTGGTTACAAAATTTGAAATGCTTATTAACTCTAATTATGAAAGTAAATATTTAAAATTAGTAACTTGTGTAAGTTTAATATTTTTAATTATTTTTAATTATTTTTAAAATAAAAGGTCATAAATGCATTGTATAATGGTTTCTTTGCCAAACCAACATGCTACTATGGATGAGCACGGTACCAGATTGGTACTACACCCGTACTAAATTGGTGGTGCTGATTTTTTTCCCGAGTATAAAACAGGTGTACCGGTATCGTACCGAACGGGATTCGGGTACCGGAACCGGTACCGTTACTCGGTACCAGGAAATCGGTACCTATCTGGTACTTCCCGTTTTTTGTTCGACCAAAAACAAAATTATAAATTTCACGCTAGTAACTTTCTATGACAACAACAAAAAATAGGATATAATATGCATTTTCGAGTGATTTCAAATCAAGGGTTAACCCAAATCCGATTCATCAATATTCAACATTATGGTTTCTTTCAAAATTGTGTCATCTCTCGGCATAAAATCAATATATGTGAATTAGATGCAAAATAAACTAATAATCATTGGTATAACTATATATCCTGATTATTGAATAAAATAAACTAATAATCATTGCAAACTATGGTGTATATTAAGGACGTCTTATTACATATGTAAAAAAAGAGAACCTGTATTTTTTTTGGTGACGATGATCGAGATGATTTAAAAATAGTAAATTTGATGATTAATAATAAGTTAAGGTTAATTTTTTTTAGATTTGTGATGGAGCTATGGTTCTTACAATATGTTTTTATGGACGTTTGGTTTCTTTTCTTATGAATACTCAAATTTCGGGTATTTTTCGGTAGTATCCCATTTTGGTACCGGTACCGAATTGGTGGTCCCGATTTTTTTTTGCTCGATATGGTACCGGTCCCGTACCGCATACCGGGAGTCAGTACTATTCCGATACGGTACCGGTACGGTTCTGGTTCGATACCGGGATTCGGACCCAAATACTCATCCCTACTACTACCATTTAGTGAATCTAATTTCCTTCAGTTATGTATATTTGCTTTTAGTGAATTGTTATTGATGATAATTAACTTTCATTTATACCTCAATTTTCCGTTTCAAACAAAATACACCAAATGGAACCAGCTATAAATATGGTTGAAATGTGCTTTCTAAAATGCAACAAGAATTTCTTATGTATTATTGTAGGTAAATATAAATAGGGTTTTGCTAATGACAGCCCTTAGGGTTGTTTTTAAGAGAATGAGTTTTATTACAAGGTCATCTATGAAGCATTATGATTGGATGTCAATTCCGAGAAATATGAATACAATCCCTAAAAATCCAAATGCACAATAAACATTTGATTTTGATTAGATGATTTCATTTCTTACATTAAATTGTAATAAAAAAATTCCTCTTAACCACAACCCTAAGGGCTGCCATTAGCAAAACCCATATAAATATACATAAAAGATACAATCCTGATAATAAGTTTGAAACAAGTGACATTTTACATTTAAAACGCCACCGTTTTTGACACCTTTTCACTATTCATTTAAGCACTGTAGCACTGCTACAGTGTTGGGGAAAAAAGGCCCAAAAAATTTCGCCTAAAAATTTGGGCCGGCCCGATTAGTTTTTTTTTTTTTTTTAATTTGTCGTCGCAAAATAGGGAGGAAAAAAAATGTTACAAAAGTACCGACGCATTCAGATAAAAAAATATCCGCGGTAACATTTCCGAATTGACTATACTGAAAAAATAAACCCGCACTATTAAATATGAAGGCCAAAAAAAGCCCAAAAAATTTAGCCTAAAAATTTGGGCCGGCCCAATTATTTTATTTTATTTTTTTAAAATTTGTTGGCACAAAATAGGGAGGAAAAAAATGTTACAAAAGTACTGACGCATTCAGATAAAAAAATATCCTCGGTAACATTTCCGAATTGACTTAAACAGGCCCAAAAATTTGGGCCGGCCCAATTATAAAAAATACCCGCGGTAACATTTCCGAATTGACTATACTGAAAAAGTAAACCCGCACTATTAAATATGAGACCGACAAAATAAACTCGCACAAAATTAAAGGAAAAAAAAGAATTAATGACACGCAACAACGCGCGAAAAATTAGCGCCCCGCAGTAACGTGCAGGAAAAAATAAACTTACACTATTAAACATAAAAAAACGCGCGAAAAAACAAATAAAAATAAATAAATAACACATTTCACAAGTAAAACTACGTCGTTTTGGCACTGCTACAGTGCTTAAAATGAACAGTGCTACAGTACCCCCGGCCCAATGGGCTCGGTTACTGTTCATCGGCAAAAAAAAAACTTTATTATCCCCCTCCTCTTTTTTGGCCAAAAATAAGAATTTTTTTTTACAGGAAGTACTCTCATCTTTAACTATTTACGACTTTCTATCAGTCTGGGCAAAAAAAAAACGCGCGATTGTCATTTTATATAAGAACAAAAACAAACTATTATACATGAGACCGAAAAAAAAAAAGCCCAAAAATTTGGGCCGGCCCAATTAGTTTTTTAAAAAAAAAATTTGTTGGCACAAAATAGGGAGGAAAAAAATGTTACAAAAGTACCGACGCATTCAGATAAAAAAATATCCGCGGTAACATTTCCGAATTGACTTAAACAGGCCCAAAAATTTGGGCCGGCCCAATTATAAAAAAATACCCGCGGTAACATTTCCGAATTGACTATACTGAAAAAGTAAACCCGCACTATTAAATATGAGACCGACAAAATAAACTCGCACAAAATTAAAGGAAAAAAAAAGAATTAATGACACGCAACAACGCGCGAAAAATTAGCGCCCCGCAGTAACGTGCAGGAAAAAATAAACTTACACTATTAAACATAAAAAAACGCGCGAAAAAACAAATAAAAATAAATAAATAACACATTTCACAAGTAAAACTACGTCGTTTTGGCACTGCTACAGTGCTTAAAATGAACAGTGCTACTGTTCATCGGCAAAAAAAAAAAATTTATTATCCCCCTCCTTTTTTTTTGCCAAAAATAAGAAATTTTTTTTTACAGGAAGTACTCTCATCTTTAACTATTTACGACTTTCTATCGGCCTGGGAAAAAAAAACGCGCGATTGTCATTTTATATAAGAACAAAAACAAACTATTAAACATGAGACCGAAAAAATAAACAAAAAAAAAAAATTAATGCCCCACAACAATGCGCGAAAAATTAACGGCCGCAGCAACGCGCGGTTAATCTTGCTTGTTTAGATGATAGAAAAAGATTAATAAAGAAAATATAGCTGAGCTCTTTATTTTTAGCTTCGGTATCGAGCTCGATCATTTTTTTTTCTTTGTTAATCTTTTTTATAACCGGAAGAAGCTCTAAGTCATGTGCACTTCTTGACTACTTGTTTCAAACTTATTTTCGCGATTGTAAACAACCATTGCAGGATCACAAACATCCACCTCGTTATTTTTTTTTGTTAACCATGGTTTCCGACACATTGGCCGAATAATCCACGGGGTTTGAACCCACCGTCACACAAACTCAAAGCAGGTAAAGCCCTCCCTTTTCAGGAGGTTGGCGTGGCCACTTTAAGGTTGTTTGCACCTAGCAGGAATTAAACTTGAGACCTCACACATTTTAGAGTGATAGCCACAAATTTTTTTGCCACTAGGCCACCCATAAGTATTTAAGGTTAAACATATTTACATAATCAGATCGTGATACATAGTTCATAAACATAAAAGATACAGATTATCAATAGAGTTAATTGCATAAATGGTCCCTGTGGTTGTCCGGATAACGAAAATGGTCCCTCAAACTTTTTTGTAACGAAAATGGTCCCCATGGTTGTGAAACATAACGGGTTTGGTCCCTATAAGGACCAAATCCATTATGGTTCATGGGGACCAAAACCGTTATGAATCCTCTTACCACAGGGATCAAACTCGTTATGTTTAACAACCATGGGGACCATTTTCATTACAAAAAAGTTTAAGGGACTATTTTTGTTAAATCCGAAAGACCACATGGACCATTTATGCAATTAACTCTTATCAATATATATAAGTACTAGTTGTGACACAACAAATAACATTTTTAATTGCTCAACAAGTCATGTGAAGTTCTTGACTTGTTTCAAACTTATTTTCGCGATTGTAAATAACCATTTCATGATCACAAACATCCACTTCATTTTTGAAATTAGACATATTCACATAATCTGATCGTGATACATAGTTCATAAACATAAAAAACTACAGATTATTAATATATAAAACTACTAGCTGTGACACAACAAATAACCTTCTTTAAATCTTTTAGTTAAACCTTCGTTTTCACTTCTTTCGGTTTTCCTCTTGTGCAGGGCGACTCCTACAAAAGATGAAAACCAAAAGAAATCAAAACGAATGTTTGAATCAAACCTTTAGAGAATAGTATATGTTGGGTCACACTGGTTTTGTATACCAAAAAAATGTCATTTTTCATGTTATGAACTTTGTATACTCCGTATTATTTAGCCACTATCTTAAAGATAAGGTTGTTGAATGTTAAACCCCATCGGTTATGATATACTCCGTATTATTTAGCCACTATTTATATACTAGAGAAACCATAAACCTTAATGGACCTAAACCCACAAGTCGGGTTTAGGCCAACCAACCTATCACCTAATACTTCCCCGTAGGGATGAGCGCGGTACCATTTTGGTACCGTACCGGCACAGTTTACGAAGTACCGTATTTTTTCCCGACCAAAATATCTAGTCCCGGTCCCGGAACCGACTAGTATATCGGTACCGGTACCGGTACCGGGTAAACCGGTACTACACCAAAACAAGTACCGTTTAGTATAAAAGATAATCTTAAATTTGACTCTTTTAGTCCATTAATTCGCTTTAGAAATGAGGGAGACGCAAAATTTGTTAAAACATTCATATTTGACTAAAAGTTCTAGTTAAATTCAAACCATAGTCACATGGAACGGGGATCGCTCCGGTACGGGATCGCGGTTCGCTATTTCTCAAAATCCGGTACGACGGGGGGTAGGCTCATTCCGGTTCACTTCGGTTCGGTGTACCATATATTTCGGTTCGGTGTACCAAATATTTTGGTAATATTGTTTATCATTATTATTATTCATCACAAATTCACAAGTGGTTTATTGTAGTTTTAACAAGCACATGGGCTTTGGTACTTGCTAAAAAAAATAAAGTATAAAAGTACAAAAGAAATATTTTTAAAGCATTTTGTACTTGCTACCGACGTGGGTTTGCAATACAAAAAAACAACTCCATCACTTTTGTATACTATTCTTTTTCATCTCCTTTTCATCTCCTTTCTACTGTTCTTCAATGGCTTTTCCTCATCTCAACAAATAAAACCAGATCTACGTTTTGAAAAGGCCTAGAAACGCATAATTGAAGGAAAAAACATTTTGCAAAGTTCGACCTTCACACTTCCCACTTACCATTGAACCTTCAAACTTCCCATTTACACACAATCGTATTACATAGTAATCAAACGCGTTTTCGAGACCTATAAATCGCCGATTTGCGAATTGTTGGATCGCCGATTTGCTAATTATTGGATCATCGATTCGGTGTGATTGGGAACGATGATGGGAACGATTCGATTCGCGATCCACGGCGATTCAGATCGCTAACGTACCGCGATTGGGAACGCGCGTACCAGATCGAAAATCGCCAAGTGTTTGGCGATCCCTGTGACTATGATTCAAACAGGGATCATCGATACATCTTAAAACAAATTAAATGAAGTTGTACCTTATTGTGTTTGTTAAAAACTTGAAATGTGAATTTCGATAAACTCCAACAACCTAAAGCTAGAAGATCAGATATTCCAGTTCTAATGAACGAAAACAAACTATGTATAGAAGTAAAAAAGGCAATTTAATGGAGACACACTTAAATAATCGTCTCAGCAAGGTGAAGCTTTATATCAGCCAATTGATGTGTTGGTGACTTATTGCATACTCTTTTGATCAACTACATGTTATCACATATCACAATCATACCTAAACACATTGTAATGATACATCTTTAATCCAGTAACATTTCTAGCATGAATGGGAACATCCATCGATTAAGTAAAGTGGTATAAGTAATTGGAACTTTACATTCCGGTACCAAACTCGGGAATTCCCGTCTTGGTACCGTACCGTTTTTAGTGGTATCGAATTTTTTTTGAGCGAGTTTCAAGGTACCGGTACCGTACCGAGTAAAGAGAGCCGGTACCGGTACGGGTCGGTACCGGTACGGTTCCGGTACCGTACCGTTTTTTCCCTTTGAGTTAGTGTAATGAAAATGAGTTTTGATAAGGTATAAATATAAGACAGTAAAGAATACAAAACTAATTTTTAACGTTTAACTCTTACAAATTTATTAAGAATTATACCCCATTATATGCGAAACTACAATGGGGATTGAATGACAATGTGTGTGTGTGATCTCCTCATTAACAACTTTGCATAATTTAAAGTATTAAGCAAAGTTGACAACTATGCTAACCAACTGAGCTTTTCAGGGACCTAGTTGATATTGGAGGAGTAGGTGTTTGTGAAAGATATGACTTTGAATGCACAAACTTGACCTACTCCGTTTACAAGGCATGTCTATATATACTACTTAGGTAAGGTCATACCCACATGGTGATAAGTGTGTGTCCCAAGGTTGATTAGCCAGTACATATTATACATGTTTGTCTCTATTACAATTCTAATTTAAGTATGGGACAAACACACTTTCTAAGGTCAATGCTGACACTGACCTTGTCTTCATACCTTATTCAGGATAGTTTGACATCGGGTGGATAAGAGCTTGGACTTATCAATTTCAAACTATCCCGCATATTCTTCAAGCACTTGTCTTCAGGGATTTCTAGTTGTTGGAGATCATATGGGGTTCAGGGAGTCTATTGCCACAACTCACTAAACCCATTACCTTCTTTTTTCGCTCAGGGACTTCATTCACTGAGAATCGTCTCACTGAATGGTTGAGTCTTTCTTGTAGACTCAGGTTGAACACTTGAAGATAACTCACTGAGTGACTGTTCAGTCACTCAGTGACCTTGGAATGTTTAAGGTTGTCTAACACTTAGGGTATTTTGTATTCAAATCCAAATGAAAGATCATTAGGCACTGAATTGGCCTAACAATCTCCCCCTATTTGGATATAAATATAGCCTAAGAGTTTTTCACTGTAAGTGAGTAAATACAACTTCTTCTTACACTGAGTTGGAAATCAATTTAAAGGATACGATAACATAAAGTACTTCATTCATTGAGGATTACAAGTCCTACCAATATATTACAAAACATATAAAGAAAATTACAAAGGTACTCAGTCCAGTTTGTATCCTACAGATTCAAGCTTCACTTTCTTAGACTTCAATTTCTCTTGGTCAGGGTGACTTCCAATCAACTTCCTCAATGTTAAGCAGAACTTTTGGTTTTCAGGAATACTGATGTTTGAGGCCATCACCAGGTAGGTCAGCAGGTTTTCAACATCAACTTTATGGATGTCACTCATTCTTTGAAAGGCCTCATCGCCAAAGACATCAATAAAGAACATTCCATGTTCAGCCTGCTCGATCACCATGTTGTTCACAAAAGGGATTCCCTTAGGAAGACTTCTATTGCATTCCAGACCAGGGATGTGAGTCTCAGGATTTAACTCCTGATGTTTCCTTTTCCTTCTTGAGGTGATTGAGAGAATTTGTCTAGGGGCAGGAAGATTTGATCTTATTCCAAGTTCATCAGGGATTGTCCCAAGTTTTTCATATCTCTTGCTCAGAGAGTTCATCAAATCTTGCATCACCTTGTTCTTCTTCTTTGGAATGATTTCTCTCAGCTCATCCCATTCAGTCACACCAAAATTACCAAAGTTGAAAGGGTTGTGGACATCAAAGTTTCTTTTGTTAGTGCCCCTGAATATTGTTATTACAACAGGTTTGGTGTTTGGGTGAATCTTGACATCAGTGATGGTTTCGGGCTTTAGTCTGCTGCTAATGGTCCATCTGCACTTTTCAATTCTCTTCTTCCTGAGTTCTCATGACCTCTTGATCTTCTCAGAGTGTTCTCTATTATGAACCTTGATTTCAGCATCCTGGATATTTCTGAACTCTTGACCACGCTTAGCACTTGCAAGAATCTTGGGATCAACTCCTGCTTTAGTGGCCTCTTCCTAAACAAACTTGATCAACTCAAGCTTACTAAGCTTTGCTTCTTTGGCAGCTTGCTCTATCTTTTATTCTTTGTCCAAGTGAGCCTGAATTTCATCTTTAGTAAGCTGATACATCTTACCATGAATCATATAAGGTACCTGAATTGGATTATCAAGATCTGGACAAACTTTTGATGAGGCTTTGACAAGCTTTGATGGAGACTCAACATCATTAGTGACTTTGCCTTTTCCTCTATCAACTTTAGGAGTAGCTGGTGGACTTTTAGGTTGTTCAGGTGGAGTTATGTCAATAACAGGACCAGTGGGTTGAGGAATCGGAACTTCAAGGATGGTATTAGTGATTTGAATTCTTGATGAGGATCCAATCATTTCAAGTTCAGGGACATGCTTAATCAAAGGTCTGTGATGACATCAAATAACGTCTATTTTATAGCATCATTTATCCCAGCTAAATTGCTCATTTTACATTATTTATGCATGAATTGGTACTTAATTGCCTATATTTGTGATTTGTAGTAATTATCGAGCAAAGAGTGAAAGTTAATCAAAAGGCACACATTTTGAAGATTAAACGAAGAAATCATAAAGAGCACTATTCTGACAACCTATACGCCGTATCCATCAAGGAAGATACGACGTATCCGTGCCCTAAACTTCACTCAGTATCCACGAAGGAAAGATATATACACCGTATCCAGAAGAAGCCATACATAGTATTCAAGTACAAGTCATGGAACATTCTGGAATATAATAATCGTGGAGCCCACGCCAAGTTACCCCAATTCGTCATACAATAAGGCATATCGACTAAATTCCAGGCCTTATAAATACCGAACCCTAATACGAATTTTGGAGATACCAAGTACTGAGAAGGGGGCATTAACCACCAAGTTAGATTTTCAAAAGAGAAGAGAAGCCAAGAAGGTCCTGCAAAACACTTCAATCCATAGGAATCGAACCAAGCCATCCAAAGCTCAAACGAAGAAAATGAAGGAATAGAAATGTCACACCAGTTACGAACAAGCTTCCAAACCTCCTTGGCGAAATCACAATCAAAGAAAATATGAGAAGAGGATTCCACATTACCGTTGCAAGAAGGACACGAAATCGAAGGAATATCAATGCCCCGAGCCGAGAGATTCCATCTATGAGGTAACCGATCCAAACCCAATCTCCAAATGAAAATATTAACTTTGCGCAGAAGCGTTTTATCCCAAGAAGTAGAACGCACCAAAGAAAGAAGAAGCTTAGAGTCAATGATTCGACGAGATTCTCCAACAGAGAAGATGCCTTCTTTTGCCATCGTCCAAACACAATGGTCGTCAACCGCATTTAAGTCTACCTACTTGACTAATTTCCAGAAACATGTCCCTCAAGTAAGCCGTATTATGAACCCCAATATCTTCCCTAGACCAATTCCACTTCCATTGCCCGTTAACAATACGATCAATAATTAAACAATTTTTATCTTGCTCCAAACGGTATAACCTATTGTAACGAATAAAAAGAGGAGAATCGCCAAGCCAAATATCTTTCCAAAAGTGAATGCGGGTGCCACATCTCACACAGAAATGAAAGGAATTAAACAGAATAATGTCATTCAAATGAAGAAAGTTGGACGTGCCAATTATTGTAGCCCACATATCGTTAAACTTGCAACCTCGATTATCGAAGCCACCTTCTTGGCCATGCAAAGACTTAATAACTTTAACCCAAAGAGCATTCGGGAAGGAGAACATCCTCCAACGCCATTTTTATTGGAAATTTAGTGCAATTGTAGGAATCGGATCAAACTTGGAGATGGGTTTGGAGGTACAGAGTGTACACCCATCAAGTCACTGATTTTCCCTGACTCTTTTAGTGGTTAGAATTAAATGGGTGGTTACAAACATTTAAGTGGCAGGTTTGACTACATTAAATGTTTTGTAACAACTTTTTCCTATTTAAGGGGCAGATTTGACTGCATTAAATGACCATATTTAATTTGGTTGTGTAATCACGAAATCCTAAATTATGGAGAATAATTATGGAAGAGATTAAGTAGCCATTAATCTCTCATTAATTTCATTGACTAGGTTTTGAGTAAATCTCTTATAAATAGATATCACAATTGCATGGAAAAACATACAGAAATGCTAAAGCTAAAGAAATAAGTAAGGTTTCTAAAAGTCAGATCTCATATTATAGGTTTTGTATGGTTTTATATGCATGTAACTTTTCTTCTTCAGTAATTCTATCACTAATGCCGACAAATCTATCATGCTTTACAAAGATGTGTATTAGTTGAGTAATCTAAAACGCGGATGTATCGTTTTGTTCCATGGGAGTATGACAGAATAATCAATTTTATGGTATATCTATGTAGAAGTTAATATTTGACTTTGATACACAAGTTTCCAAGTTATTTAACAAAGCCATTTATTAGAAGGTAGGTAAAAAATGAAAATCAATGTCTACCAAATATTATACTTTATATATCAAAACTTGTTATATTTAAGGATTGTTCTTTC
Organism: Tanacetum coccineum; assembly: GCA_026074375.1. Classification (NCBI taxonomy): domain Eukaryota; kingdom Viridiplantae; phylum Streptophyta; class Magnoliopsida; order Asterales; family Asteraceae; genus Tanacetum; species Tanacetum coccineum. The sequence continues at coordinate 50,229 of BQNB010026933.1, forward strand.
TAATCATTTTGAAGATATAAAAAGAAGAGTAGCGCTATTTAGACCTAAAATGGATGTCTAAATACATGGTTAATGCATAAATCACTTGTACATGTATATTATGTATTTTCTCTCTCTAAATTCTCACATCATTTTTTCAAATCAACCAATCAAATCATTAGGTGCATTATTAGGCATCATTGTTAGGCACAACAATCATTTTTCTAAAAAGAATAATTGGAATGCTTTTCTGTATCGAGTGTTTCCAAGTTTTATGATCCAATGTAATACATATTCATGTTGAGTTTCTATGTTATTGTAATCAAATTATCAATATCAAGGTATTGTCTATAAAGAAAATCGATAGCTCAAAACAACAATTACAATCCTTATTAAACTTTATGAAACTTTCTATTATGTAGAAAACATAATAAATAATGATGGTAAAGATTAAAGAACGACAATAATTATAATTGTGAAAAACTATATAATGGCAATAATTATACTTGTGAATTTATGTATTTCATGTAACGTTTACGCATAGAATGGAGGTAACTAAATTCTAATAGAATTAGTTGTGTATTACTCCATCCGGTCTAAAATTATTTTCACCAGATAAAAATACACTGTTTTAAAAAATGCATTTATTATAACTTTGATATTTTGAGAAAGTCACAATAACTTTATGCATTATGAAAATAAACACTTATTATGTGAGAAGGAGTATTATCCTTACGGGCTTTCTAATTTATTTCTTGACATAAAGGTTTACTAAACATGTAGTCGAAACATAAATCATATCTAATTCCTTACTAAAAGGGAACTAACTACGTTTCATCTGAATTGAGCCACATATGCAACATGTTTTTTTTCCATATTGTTCCTATTAACGTAGTTGAGTTACCTTACTTTTTGTTTATTGGTGTTTAGTCGTTAGTGCATAGCATGAAGCTAGACACACAAATCCGGAGGTTCATTTGTTTTTATTACTTTGTGGACGTTTACTATTAAATCGGTTTGAGTTGGACAAAGATATGCTTAAACGCGTAACCTAAACATCACGTTATTTTGTGACTCCTTCAATATTACTCACCCCAAAGTGGGTGGATTTTGCTATATTAATTTATATTTAGTTTTAAACATAGTTTATATTTTAATCAGCTATTGAGAAAATGGGCCATCGGCCGGGTAGAGACCTAGTTATTCTTAAAAAGTTAATAAAAACCTTTATTCAGATCAATCGGGTCGACATGAACCCGAGTTAGTAATCGGGTTACTCGAATTGACCAAAATAACACAAATAAAATTATTGACCCGAGTAAATTGATCAGTATAAACTTAATCGTGTTCGGGTAAGTGCTCATGAAGATACTTATGTAACGTGCTTTGGCAAAAGTAAAAACCGAGAATATGTGATCCTAAACACCCTTTAAGTTATCAAATTTTTACGATTTCTTTTATCGAAAGCGTTTGCATAGAAAAACAACATTCGACTTTTTAGATGAAACTTTTTTCGTTGAGAGTGCTTGTTTAAACGACTGACAACATGGTTATAGGTTAACCGAGATGAGGTATAACGAGAAACGGAATCAGGATCAAATATGATATAATAAAGTTGAAAAGTATACTAACTAAATAACAATAGAAATATATTTCGATGGACCAAGTGCACTGAAAAAAAATCAATGTTTTGTTTTAAAGAATTAATATTAAATCGAAAAAATACATGGGTGTCTCGTGATCCCACGGGACCTTTTGGTTCCGTCCCTATGCATAACGACAAAAACTTTAACTTAATTTAGATTTTGATAACTAAGAAGACAATGTAAAAGATTTTCTGCATACACATATATGAATACTTCAAATACGGACAAGAAAAAAGAAACATTCGTAATCTATCGCATAATATATCAAAACACCATAATGAATTATTAAGCATTCATCAAATAGCTAGATAGACAAACCAAACCATGATCATAATCCTAAAAAACATCACAATAAATCAATAATCCATAATCAAATTTAACAAAAGAACTAAAATAAAATCTTCGACATCAACAAACCATAATAGTGATAATACAAAACATAAAATTGATACTTGAAATCACTAGAATATTATAAATGCTTCAAACATCATGAAGAATAACTAAACTACTTGAGAAACAACGCTTAAAACGGTCATAATCCAATCCAATCCGAATGAACTAGCTCAAATCGGCATGACTCAACATTACAAGGAAAGCAATGACTCCTAAGATCATACCGATCACGATCAAAACGCAGATGATACACCCCCACTTCATGCATTTACAACACAAATCGTCGTCCATGGTGAAACTTATAACACCGAATTAGTTTAGTGAATAGGGTTTTTTAAGGAGTGAAACTTATTGTAGTATATGGTTATCGACAAAAAAAATTGTGTTATATATGGTATTGATATGATAAAATAGGTAAGCGGTGTAACATTAAAGTTTTATGTACGCGTTTTGAAGACCAAAAAAGGAAAGACGTGGAAACAATTGTGTAACCTTGCTTGTTTTAGAATCCTTAGGCCGGATGGAGTGGTAAATTCAAACTTATCATTAATTTCGGTGTCACGTCAGTTTTTTCTTCTCTCACTTAAATTCACTCACACTCACCATTTAACCATAGTGGTCACTACTAACTCTCCGTTCATACACATTTATTTATTTAAATACCCTTAGTCATAAACTATACACGTAAATATCAACGTAAACGTAAGCGTACGAAAATAATAAAAACGTAAGACGTACTAAATTAAAAACTTTTATTCATACATTAAAAACAATACATAGATAACTAAAAACAAAAATGTACGAAATTCGATACATAGATAAATAAAAACTTAAACGCACTAAATAAAAAACGTAAACTAATATGGAAAATTATACTTTGCCTTGATCTCCGCCCTTAGTGCTTCCATATGATTCAGTGCATCCCTAGTCAAGTGATCATATGGTTGCATATAGAACCTCATGTCTTCTTGACGTTATCTATATTCCTGAATTGCCAACTCTCGTTTACGACATTCTACCTCCCTCATCTTGATCTCTAAAAAGGCTTTGCGTTCTTCTTTCTGCATTTCGATGACATGTTCGTTGTGCATTGCCAGCTCGGATACCATCAACCTAGCCAATGCTTTGTCATTCGTACTTGACGATCCTGATGCTCTCGGCCCTTTCTTCTTCATAGAACCTTTCGCTTTGTCCCTCCCAATTGGTCGTCGAATTTCCTACACCTCGTCTTCCTCGTCGTCGCCAACATCAACATTCATATTAATACTAGCTTCCCCAGACTCTATGTTGAACGAACTAGACCCAAATGTCTTATATCTATTGTCGCTACCTTCCCCAGACTTTGCTGAGAATTTAGGAACTTCACTTTGCATCCATTTCAGACTAGCTTTTAAAACCTCCTAACAATGACGAAGTTTAAATGGCACTCCGGTTTCAGCTTCATAGTCAAGAAGTGCCCTATTATAGCAATCTTCATCTTCGGCTCCACTATCCTGCGCCATACGCATGACGTTATCGTACACTCCACAAAACCGAACCACGTCTGGGCGCACCGTCTTTCATTTCCCGTACACCATATCGTACGTTTGACGACCATACATCTTTGTTTTGCTCTCCATGTACTCCAAAACCTCAGTCCAAAATCCAGCATCCTTCCTCATGTTACCAAGTCTACTATTTTCGGATATTGTAAGATACGTAGTTCAGATTTTGAGATGTCTTTTAAAGTTTTTGTGTTCGTTTGGTATTCTTTTGCGTTTGTAAAATGACTTACCTTATGTGCATGGCTAGAGGTGGAAAATCTTGCCCATATTGTAATTTATGGGGGCTTTTGGCACTTTTTTTAAGTGATGGGGCATTTTTGCCCATCAATTATTATTGATAGGCTCTTATTGGCACTTGTAAAAAAACTAAATGGGCTTTTATTGGCACTTGTAAATGGGCGCATCTTTCTTATTTAATAGTTCTTTTCTTGCCCATCACTTTTTCTAGCTTTCAAACACGTATTATTATTTTATTTTATACGTTTTTGTATGTTTTCATACGTTTTCGTACGCTTTTGAACATTTAATCCGTTTTTGTCCATTTTATACTTCTTCATGACTATTCATACCTTTCCTTACGTTTTCTTCGGTTTTTGTACACGCAGGTGTCCAAGGATCTAGTACATTTCACGTTTTGTAAGACGCCAGCTTAACTAAAAAGTGAGGCTAACAATCTCCCTCCAAGATGGCGTCACACGTGAATTGGTTATAATGTTCCCTACAAGCAAAATAAAGAAAATGATAAAAATGAAGTCTAGTATTCCTTGAGAATATCTTTGACGATCTACTTGAATACTCCAGCTTTATTTCTTTAGCTTGTAGACGAACATACTGCTGAAATCTTCAGCTCCCTCCCAAACAGACACCCCTAAGACTGATAAAAATTAATACTCTGTTCTGGAGGGAGGGATGATACCATCAACATCGTCTCACTTAGAAAGCATTCCAGTATTGTTTGAATTAAACCCAAAGTACACATTTTATCTCCATTTTGAAGTCGAAATCGTAGCACCAAAATCAATTAAGACCCGGAAATGCACTTTTCTCCCTCCAGGAAAGTGCAGATATGAATTGCTACATCAAAGTCAACTAAGTCCCAAGCGTACGCAATTTGTTCCTCTATGTAGTCTAAATGATAACATCAAAGTCAATTAAGTCCCGGATTCGGTGTCATCTGTTCTAGTTCCTCAACTTGTCAGTCATGTATATCTTTTTCACGTAAAAACCTCTATTGAAATTTAAAACCTTCATATAAAATACCAATACATTTAAGCTTGTAATTTAAATTGTTTTCAACAAAAGGCACGATAGTCCGAGTGGAAAAGTTAATGTGTATCCACGCTGCGTATGTGTCGAACTGTAACATCAATACGGTAACATACAAATCAACTAGTAACCGGATGTACACATTTCTCCCTCTAGAATGATGACTAACTGAGGAATAATCCTACACATGTGTACATCATATGCCAACTGAAACTGCTTACTTAGCTTCATAGCCCGTGATTGCATAAGCAATACTCTGTGAGGGAGAGATGTTCGTTATCTCTTTACAAATCTCTTCTTGATAAACCCGAACTATCCCTTTATCATATTCTGTCGGCTATTACTGGAATGAACCTGATGACCACTGGTTGAAGCATAATCCTTCACTTGTGACATAATCTTGTACTATCCGTGTGACAAAGGAACGGTGCAGAGGCAAATCTCTGAGTACCATATACTCACCCAAAAGTATACAAAAAATACATCACCACTTAAAATCTCCTCAATGACGTAAGACACTGAGTACTATAATGTAACTCTTTAAAGTGATAGCTACTTTGTGGGTATAGGTAGGAAGAATCACAAAAGCAACTAGATATCCAAGTCTTCATCACTAATACAATTCATCTTCGTTGTGGAGAAAGAAAGAACTGAAGACGAAATAAGTACACTCCTCGTGAAAGTCTACTTCAATCCCAAATAAGTAACATCGTACTATAACCCCGTAGTCATGACAGTTTAATAATAGCCGTTAAGAATGAAGGTGGATTTTGATAATGATCGTTTTAGTGTAATGTATTGTGTTTGTTGTGTTGTTGTTCGTGAATTTTTAATGGTTAATGGATATCGACTCAATAAATTTACCATACTAACGACCGTCCAAGTAATAAAACCCGGTCACATAAGCAGTACCCGACATAATATTGTTTTAAAACCCGGCTTAATCCGATAACGCGATACTTAACTAATAACACCAATTACAAACAATATCAAATACACCCGGTCCGTGATTGAATTTCAACCTAATCATTCACACTTATACTCGGCCCACATGAATGCGTGATCCATAATTATAAATGTCAGCCCAAGTCAATCGCATACCCCTCTCAATCCAAAAATTAGAGCCCAATCCAAATATTTTTTATAAGTACCATCTAACCCTAATGATACGGTATAAAAAGAGATCACAAAAACCTAATCCTCATTTCTCTTATAGAAACACAATCATCATAAAAAAATCTCCCATCAAAGACAACTGCATACCCATGCAACTCTTTAACGCAATCTCACTTCAATCTTCTTTCTTGTCATGTGATAAACATACCTCATGTTACTGTGTCCCTATTATAGTGCACTACACAATAACAAACGACCTTATCCTTTTGATTCTTATGCATATGAACCAAAGGAAGCCATAACACATCGAAGAACAAGTCTCGGCATCAAGATCTTGATAAAGGTCTCGGGTAGGTTGTCATTTGTTTTGTGTTTGTCCAACGAAACAGAATATGATTATAACATTATTGTTGTTAATCATGCTTGATTTTCGAATATAAAATGAGCTAAGCTCACCACAGATCAATGAGGAGTCTTTCGAGTGTTTTGATCTAAAAAAAGTCATAATGATTTGAGTACAACACGAACGAAAAGAAAGACTGAGATCATTTTAATATTTAAAATAATTTCGAGTCTTGTTGTTAATTGAAGATGGAGATAGGATATATGGATGTGTGGTGTGATGATTGTGACGATGGGATATTAGGATAGATTTAGATTTGTTGAAGATGTGGGCGAGGTTGTGGATGTTGTTTGTTGATGATGTAATTATTGTTAAGCTGAGGTTGTAGGTTGTTGGTAATTGTTATTGAGTCTTTCATATGAGTCTAGCTTAAATTTCTTGACCTTTTCTTTCGACCTTGACTAAATTGCCCAACTCACTGAGTTGACCCGGGTCAACTCGGTAAATACCGAGTTGACTCGGTTTGGGTTGTTGAGTTGCTAATTCGGTTGACAAGGACTACTGCGAATTCGGTTCCTTAATGAAACTGCTAATTCGGGTACTTAATGAAAGTTGCTAATTCGTGTGCTTCTTCAAAGTTGCGAATTCGTGTGCTTCTTCAAAGTTGCGAATTCGTGTGCTTCTTCAAAGTTGCGAATTCGTGTGCTTCTTCAAAGTTGCTAATTCGTGTGTACTGACGTCCTTGTGGTCCTTGTACCTTTCTTTTGTCTTCAACCGAAACAACAAAAAACTGTCATTGACAGCTAAAAATTGGATCTGGTATCTTCCTTGTTATTTTTCAAACCGTGGACCACAACACAAAATGAGCAAACCCATAAAATAAGCTCGAAACTAAGCTCAAGAAGTTTGACCAGAATAAGCTCAAATAAGCTTATAAAAGCTTGAAAATAAGCTGTCAAAAAAATGAACACCGTATCTGCCTTTTTAAGACTTTTGGAAAGCAAAGAAGGACCAAAAAAACTCATAAAAATGTTAAAAAAACTGTTATAAAACAGTTTCTTGCAACACCAAAAAAACAAATTCGTATACTTTTAACAGAAAAAAATAAGCTACGAAATAAGTTGAAAAAAACCCGAACACAGCCACACACAATACAAAACACCTCCGGTTAGCTCTTGATACCAATTGACAAGGATCAAAAACACCTTTTTGGGGGGTCTTGGTTGATCAAAGAACATAAGATGAAACATTGTTTTAGTGAGAGAAAGTAGAGAGAGGTTGGAGAAAACTTATGAAATATTAGATTAGAGAAAGAGAAAGATGAAAAATACAAATGTTCACCAACCACCCCTCGTGGAGAGCCATGAGGGGTATTTATACTAAAAAAAAGCAAACTATTCCTAGTTTACATAAATGACCCATGTGTGATACGCAGTGTCCAAGACTAGTCCAATTCACGTGTAAGATGTCTGCTTTACTAAAAAGGGAGGCTAACACTTTGCCTTGATCTCTGCCCTTAGTGCTTCCATATGATTCAGTGCATCCCTAGTCAAGTGATCATATGGTTGCATATAAAACCTCATGTCTTCTTG